>BLKR01011542.1:2500-30985 GCA_011170035.1 Teleogryllus occipitalis
GTACTCTATCAATTAAGTAACCGGTAAAGAATTTTATAGCGAGTCGAAACAACCGTATGCTTTCAATTTACGGATAAAAATTTTAATAATAAAGACTAATTGTAATACTAATAAAGACTCATTGTATCAAAAGCCTTGGAATAGTCTAGAGAAACTATGGCATTACATTTGCCTTTATCAAAATTAGTCAGAACAAGATCATTCGGAAAGGTAAGTGCAGTTGAAGCACTATACCCCCTACGAAAACCTGACTGGTGGGCTCCTATGGAGTTAAGATGTCTGAAAAGCTGTTTGTTACAGATAACTTCTACAATTTTAGAGATAGGGCGAAAGTACTTTAATGACTCGGGCTTGTTCGGCTTGGGAATGGATCTCACAAGTGCACATTTCCAAGCCGTAACACACCATTCGTAAGTATATGATTGATAATATGTACAAGGAATACAGACAATATGAACGTGACAATATAAAATACAGAATAAGATCATTTGTCTAGTAATACGAGAATATCCCAAGTATTCTCTACCTGCGGGCAACCAGAACTAGGCGTAAATCTTCAGAAATTACTAACTGATGTCACTCATTGTTTATTGACTAATGTCACTCAGGTTTGTTCACTTGACTCTGCCCCAGGTACAAGACCAGCTAAAATGGATAATGTCCATGCATGCCTTAAGAAAAAAACATTTTATAAAGATATTGCACTTATAACGCGTATTTTTCAGCAGAGTATTGGTTGTATTTGATTGTATTATCTAAAAGGTATGAGTGGAAGACTAACCATAGATATTGGAAAAAGTAAAATTTATCCAGATGAGGTAGAATGTTGGAACCTCTTTATTGACAAAATGGTTGATTGATTGAAGTTTCCGGGTGCGTCAACTGCTAAGGTCATTAGTTCCGTAAGTGTAGTGTATATTTTTTATCGCAGGAGGTGGCTGTGATCTTCCTCCGCTGGATGGCAAGATCCGGCGCCCACCTACGTCGGCTTGCGGGGATTTCCCCAACAAGGTATCTCGTACTAGCGTGGCGTCGCCTCAAGCGGGTCAAGCTCTAAGATAATGTGGTAGTGTGGTGCATGAAAGTGTGCGTGTAAGGGTAAGGAAAGGGCAAGGGATAGGAGGGAAAGATCGCGAGCGCTCCGTGGCCATTTGTTAGGGTACTCCTGCATTCCTGTGGTGTTGAACGAAGAAACCACGAAAAACTACCGATCAGAGCAGACGACCGCTAGATTTCTCCTCTAGACAGCGGCTGTATTCAACCTAGCTGACAAGCTAATGTCGCAAATCCTGTTGTCGACGGGACTCGAACCCTAGGACTGAGGCACTGCAATAATATCAATGATAATATCTCTGAGCCACCTTTGTCGGTTCATGTATCAGAAGTTGGAATTTCTCGTCTTGTTTAAATGTATGCATATAATAAAAATATATTTAAAAATTATAACATGAAGTAACACATGCTGTCTCTCCTAACAAGATGAGAGAGTAGGGGAGATCAGGGCTAGTTGTGATAGGGGCAAGTTGTGACATCGTGTTTACTGACCAATCCAATAGAGCTCGTGATAATTTACATGCACGTGTCAAACCTTTGCCTCAGTGTGCTCTACGGGAACCGTTTCTTAATTTGCTTATTTACGAACTTTTTTTTTGTTTTACACGTGGTGAAGAAAACATTTTTCGGAATGTTGCAGTCAACCTTAGCAACAATAAATCTGATGTATGTTCAACAACTCAGTATCATTGAAAAGTTTACTTTTTAGCTATAACTAGCTTTTTTGGGTTATATGAATGACAAAATAACCTGAAATAAAAATGAAAATTCATATTAGTGTGTCTCGGGGCTAGTTGTGACACGTTCTAATTCACTACTTGCCCCGCCCGATACTATTTGACAGCAATAATTTTAATTTCAGAAAATATATAGAGGAATTACAAGAGGCGAACTGAGAGAGCGAAATCTTCGTTAGACTGCAAAAGCGCCGCCTTGAAAGTCGCATATGGAAGATGATGTATAATAGTAGCTTCTAAAATGTTTAGTGTAAATTGAATCGAATGCCATTGTACGGATATAAAGAAGAGAAAAGATAATACCTGATACAGAAGTGGTTTCTCACATGGATTATAAAACACCGTGTATGGTATTCACTCCTTAACAAGAACTTGGACTGTGTAAATATGCTGTTCAATCGGCAAAAATATTTTATGGCGTTATTCCTTAGAAATTACGAATGTTAGCTTATGATTATCCCGTAGAGAACAAAATTCTAGTGCCAGAAAACTGCATATCGAAGAAGTCTGCAAATGTTCATTGTATGACGAAGTATATGCAGCGACACTCTAAAATTTATCTTCGTGTTCCTGAAGCTACTAGTTTTAATAGAAACACATGTTTGAAAAAAGCAATGTTGAGATGTTTTTCAACAATTTAGCCACTTTGAAAAAATATGGTTTCATGCAAATGACATTAGGGATATAATGAAACTAAGGTAGGAACAGTACAAAGGCTCAGAAAAATAATGGTAGAGAACGGTAAAAAAATGGGTCGAATGACTTCATCAGAGGGGCACTAATCTAACAATTGTTTTTGGAGTTAACGCTGTAGGATATTCAATCCCTCCAATGTTTGTATTTTTGCGTACATTTTTTGAAGAACACTTACTTCGTGTTTGTCTAATAGATTGTCGTGGCACTGAAAAACCTAGTAGATGCCCAGTCCCAAGCCCAAACCCAGTCCCAAACCCAAGCCCAGTCTTTTCATTATTTTTAAAGATTTTGTGACGAATGTGAGATGCTAAAAAAGTCTTCAGTGTTAGGGCTGCTGGTAATCACGCCTCTCATTTTCATGTAGACGTTTTGGATTCCTGAAAAGAAAGTGAGGTAGTTCTGGTGAAATTTCCTCCACACACCAGTCACAGATTATAGCCCTTAGATGTGTCTGTATATGGCCCATTCAAAAATATAATAAGACTGTGTAGAAGTGGAAAAAATCGCATCCGGGAAGCGCTGTTTCAATTTGTCATAGAGTAGCAGCGTCAAGTGGGTCCACTAAGTAACATCTAAAGAAATCAGGATTTCGATCCAATCACATATGGGAATTTAATAGGATTATTTTTTCAGAGGAAGACTTTTTTAGCTCAGTCTCACTCCTCGTCAGTCTCAGATCGTACGCTTTTGGCTAACTATAAAAATGTCAAAGTAAACCAGTGAAAAATTAGTTCACGGTATGTTATAATTAAACCAAGCTCTTTGACACAAAATTTACTAGCTGATTATGAGATTGCAGGGGCGTCTTCATCAATAGTTCAAGCTGATAGTGACAGAAAATATAACTGTTTCTGTTGAAGATGGGCTGCCTACGTCAGCATTTAGTCCTTTGGAAATTAGACCTGTTCTTAAAGAAGGATCTCGAGGAGTAACCGTAAAGAGAACAAAGATATGGAAGTCTGCCAGTTTTAACTAGTACTCCTTTTAAAGAGGGAATTCGATTATATCAGAAAGAAGGCTAGAGAAAAGACCTATACTAAAAAAAGAAGGAAAAACAAAAAATAAGCTTGTCAAAAGTAATGTTTCTAAGCAACGATCGAAATCTAATATGTCGAAAAAAGACAAATTCATATCCCCAGAGCTCCAAAGATGAGCAAATGTGTCTTATTTGTTTAGAACTATGATGAGCCTTATTTGTTTAGGACTATTTCAAACATCAAAGAGTGGAGAAAACTGGATGCAGTGTATAACTTCTAAAAAATGGACTCATGTAAACTGTACTAAAAAGGCAGTATATTATTTTTGTATTCACAGCCATTTGGATGTTGAAAACAAGGAAGATTAAATAAAAGTCAGTGTATAAACGAATCAGCATTGTAGAAACGTTTATTACATTTGACTATAATAATATTGTGGTCTCTTTTAAATGTGTCACAACGTGCCCCAGTCCAGTTACAACTTTCTCCGTAGAGGGGCAGGTAGTGATGTGCACTTCTGCATAATATTTTTTTTTTTTTTGGTATACCAGCATTATAAACTACCTTTTCTGTTGCAAGAAATCGTTCGTAAAAGGGCCTTTTGCGGCACAAATGATGACGTATGAGATTTTACGGCAAGAATGAATGCATCATCACACATTCAGCCAATCGTAACGAGAGAATCTTGGGGTGGTAGCAGAAAATAGAACCGACCGCCGTTTTCTCATACAAATGTCAAATCCACGGGACTTCACAAGGAAGTTGTTTCGCAAATATTAAGTTTGATTCTCTTAAAAATGTATAATGCTGTTATACAAAAAATAGCGTATGCAACTGTTTATAATGTTGCTTTATTGCATTCGTACAAATTTGAAAACTCGCTCCTAAGGTCGCTCGTTTTCAAAATATGTACTCATGCAATAAAGCTTAACATTATAAAGTAACTGCATAAACTACAATTAGAGAGAAAACGAGAAAAGATCAGAACACAGAGAAATAGGGTACGCGGCGGAGCGATGGTCCGAGAAAGCGACATCTACCCGCAGGTTTTCGCACTCCGATGTCCGAAGTTACGGATCATGTTTTTCTTGAGAGGGCGCGAAGGAGGAGAAAATTCACCCCTCCAGAAATTTCCCCAGGCGGAGTCACATAAATACCGCGACGCGCTTCGGGAGAGTTCTCTTTCAATTTCGACAGCGGCGACGATTCAACCTAATTCTTCGGCGATAGTAATTGGTTAGTGCAGGAGTATATTTTACTTGCTCAGTTAAAGCTGATTTGAGAAACGCGGTAGTAAGAGTGATAGAATTCAGAAGTGAAGTGCATGAACAGTGTTAGCACTAACATTACGCAAGGAAGCAAGCGATGTGATTGCTTTAAATCTGAAATAGTTTCATAATTGAAATAAATTCGCGCAGAAGGACTCTAAACGAAATCCAGCATTTAATTTTGTACGCCACGACCACGCACGCTGAAAGTGTGGTATGTCGGCCGAGTGCTAGAAGCATTCAATTCAATAACGCTAGTTATTCGAAGCTGGAAGCGCGAACGACGGGTACGCGGCACGCAGAAGGACGACTCCAGTGAAGACTCAAGCGTAGGCGAGAAGGACTTGGACCAATTACGTGGATAGTGGAATCCGGAGAGATCGAGAGAAAGGTCTGGAATTTGGACGAGTGGCGGAATCCTGAGATCGAAAGAAGTGGTGTAACCGTGGAACATCGAACCAGTCAAGCGACGCGACGAGGACGGCGAGCGACCGAAAACACCAAGGTTAACTGATGGCAAGCGGGAAGGCGATGTCGAGGTAAAGAACTCGCAACTTCTATGCGGCAATTTGTTGGGAAATCGTGTAGCTTTAAATACCAGGCGAAGCGTCCTAAAATAGGTGAAAGTTCCAAATAATTGCTGGGAGAAATATTCCGAACGTATGAGCGGCAGTTTAGATTTCATTCGCTGTACGCACCAGTAAATTCGTTTGAATGCCATACCTTGTACAACTTTTCTAGAGTGAATATATTTCATGTAGTGTAAAAGTGATCTTGTTTGAAAGTCACGCTTTCATTGTATTATATCAGGGATAATTAGTTGCTATATTTTGTAAAGGGTACGATTTAAGTAACGTGTGTGTCACGTTTATTTTTGTGTTTGAGTTCACAGCATTGTAATAAATGTGCAGCTTAAGGCTGACACCTGTGAACAGTCTATGATAGAATAATTGTAGAGAATCACTTAAAGGGCCGTGCACGGAGAAAACTTAAGAATAACAAAAGTTAAATGAGGTATACGAAATAATTCAGAAAGAGGTAGAAGCACAAGAATTGTAAATAGTACTTATTGAAGTATTCAGGCAGTCGAGGTGACGCCTATACATTTTTTTTGTGGTTGTGTTCTTTTTGTTTTCTGTTCTCTTTGCAGTGACCATCTACGCAAAGTGCATACTTTATTGTATATTTGTGCCACTGTGTAATTTTTTTTCACTGAATATATACTCATTTTACCAGAATTTTACCTAATTCATTGTGTCAAGGGTTCAGACCTTTCTCATACCCGAAAGATCCTGCTTCCTGAGAATTCAAAGCTCGCTTCACGAGCATTCATTGTTTCACGCTTTATCGCCACCGGCTGAAGGTAGTAGGTGGGTGTGTTACAATATATATATATATATATATATATATATATATATATATATATATATATATATATATATATATATATATATACACACACACACACTATTCTCTCAGGCATCCATCGCGACCTTCGATTTGGTTCATTCCAAATAGCGTTATGCATCACATCATCGAAAAACATTTAAGCGTATCCGAACTTTTTTTCACGATCGTTGAAAGGTCACTATCTCAAACTCAACACAAACTAGCGAAATGAGTTGAGGGAGCAGATAACCGCGATTACTTTCTCTTAAACGGTCGTTCTCTGTCGTTTAACTGCGCGCGAGTTTAAGTGCCAGCAATCGTATTTAGAGGACGTGGTGAAACTCGCGAGCCACTAACTAAATTCGAAGATAAACGACGTTAAACACATAATCGGAGGTGGTGAAGCTGGCTTAAACTCTCATTACGGAACGACAGAAAGCGACTCAGGAATTTCCAAATGGCGTGACATTATAAATGCGCACTTCGAAAATTACTTCACATGGGAAAGAGGTACGTCAATTCGACAGAAAACACCACCCCGATCAGATCGCACCTCCATCCGCCTCCTGATTAGCCGGGGGAGCATGGAAAATTGGACAGTAGCTACACCACTGGCGCTGTCACCACCTTTAAGATTGGAGTGGCTGAGCTGTTCCCACCTAAGTCAAAAAATTCTAAGAAATCTCACAGAAACATGCTCTTAGAAAATACTTGAACTTTCCCTTTGCGAAGGTTTCAAATTTGATTGGACGTCACACCACACATTGAAATCCTCGTATGTTTAAATCAGACGAATAACAGGGTATGACATTCACAGAGTGAGGGGCTTTGCTTTGTTTGTGGAGAAAAGAGCAGCAGAAACTACTTGTCTGAAAAACAGGAGAGAACGCGTGTCTTCAGCAACTCCACCTGAAACAGAATTAGAGCACGAATTAGGAGAGCACGAGAGCACTTGCGCATATTTTTATTCCGTCACCTGCCAACGCAAGCCATCTGCCGATACATGGGTACTTGCAATTAAATAATTCTATCGTTTCATTTTCTGTTTTCTTTCTTTCAGAATATATTCTTCGCATATTTCCTAGCAAACGTGGTAGTATTTTTTACAAAATTCTACCTTGTTTTTTTTTGTTAAATTACGTCTAACTGATCTTTTATCAACTGATTAAATATTTATGGTGATCATTCATCACGAACTTCTCTTGTTTTATGACCTTCTTTAAGATGGTATAGGTGGAAATCATATGATTGATACTTTGTGATATTTTATCAGTCACGTGAGTCTGTAACTCCAGTTGACATTGAACTCTACAGGTTTGTTAAGTGAACTTGTACCAGTATGTTAACAGCGAATTTTAACATCCTTAGCATCGTAAATAAACAAACAGCGATTAATCGCAAGTCAACTGTTTATTAAGAAAAACATAGAGATGTACAAAACAAATCAGAATAAAAGTAACACTTATTAGTTTTGGGATACTTGTTGTTAATTGTAATATTATTAATAGTATAATTGGAAAAATATATTAGACAAATTAGCATCATTTTTATGGAATTCCACCAAATTAAATTTTTCCAGTAATCATCTTTACTGACGATAATTATTACGGTATGTATCTGCATCTCAGCCTTATTTTCCTGTAAAAGGAATAAGTGTAAATTAGTTTACCAAGTTCTTCAAATAAGCTAGCATTACATCTTCTGTAATACGTCTACGTGATTTTGTGTTTACCATGCTCTAAATTCCTTATATGTTTTTTATATTGTTCTTTTGATTTTTCTGGAATCAAATCCTGTGTGGCTTCTGCAGCTGCGTCTAAAATTTGTGTAGGTACAGAAGACTTATTGGCGTTCATCATTCTTGAACTACGGTAAAGGAATATTGTTTATACAAGAATATCGCAAACAACCCACAATATCTTACTTACTTGCCAAAGCACAGAATTCATTTGTTTACTATCGCAATAATGACGTAAATTTTCGCTTAAATGTAATGTTATTAGAAAGATTAAATAATTACATATTAAGATGTTTATAACAACAACAACTTTGTAGACAGCGTCCCATGATCCTTGCCCGGAGAGGGCTATGTTCGCCACTAGAGAAATCTATATACGCATGCGTTGCATGGGTTGCGAGAATCATAAGTGGGAAGCGCGTGTGTCTCAGGTAGAAGGACACTTTTACTAACTACTTCCTTTGGCAAAACATTTAGAATCCGAAAAAACAGAGAACATCTATTTCCTTAATTTTTTCAGAGAGAAAAAATAAAAATAAAAAAAACAACAAATATATTGTTATTGAGAACCAATCTTGATTTGTATGTGTCCTTTAAATAAAATTATTCATGCGACTTTATATAAATATATTCAAAAACGTTGTTACCTCGCGGCCTCCTGTATCTAATTAATATCTAAGTAGATTATTTACATTACAATGCTCTCTTTCTGATTTTATGCGAAGGTTGAGCATGGCAAAGATTTTGTTTCTAAAAGAAATATTCTCGGATCACATAATTTTATTTGTTGCTTGAAAGAAATGCAGTACTCATGTGTATTCACAACAGCAGATGGTTTTTTGAGTGTCTCTATTAGCACAGAGAGCATTGAGAAACCAGACGACCGCCGTGCGTGATGAATGTAACCCTTCCGAACAACGCTCCTGCATCAGGACAGCCGTTCTCCATGAAGGAAGCGCCCTAGAATGTCGCAGGAAATTGGTGGAAGCTTTTGGGAATAATGCCTTCCATACCGGGCAGTCGCGAGATGGACAGGAGAGTTTGAGCGAGGACGCTTAGCAACCTGTGATCAGCAACGTACGGGACGACCTGCGAGTGTGTTGACCGCTATGGCACGTGCGGTAATCAAGCACCTACTGGAGGCAGCCGACAGATGCTAGTGGAGTGAGAGGGCGGAAGTGGTATCGAGAAACGTGCACTCGCAGGCCGCCCCGTGCGTTGCTGATCACAGGTTTCTACGCGTCCTCGCTGAAACACTTCTGCCCATCTCGTGACTGTCCGGAATGGAAGGACATTATTCCCAACAGCTTCCTGTGACATTTTAGGGCTTTCTTCCACGGATAACGGTTGCCTTGATGTAGGAGTGTTGCTCGAAATTCATCTCGCACGGCGGTAGTCGGACAAATAATTTTACGTTGCTGTCTGTGCTAATAGAGGCACATTTGTTATTGTGAACACACTAGTACTGTACTTCTTTCACGTGACAAATAAAATAGTGATCAGACAATATTTATTTTAGAAAAAATTGCCATCACTTCTGCCCCAACCCTCGTATTTTAATACTTCTTTATTAATTTAAAGCTCTCATATCCCCTTAGGAATTAGTAAACACACACACACACACAAACCAGGTGTTTGAAACCGTCGCAGATTATTTACAATCAACGTTTCTAGTGGACGCCACCCGCCAGGCAGTCTATTATTGGTGAAAACGGACGAACTTGCGACGATCTAGGCGCCAGTAGATATTTTAGTGTGTTAATGTCTTCAGGAATCAGGTATAAATTTGCCGCTATTGCGATTCTCATTTCAGAACGACTGCATTACTGCGCGTGATAGTCTAGCGTCATCGCAACTTTCATCTGTGACGTACTTCAATCTTGGCGATAGTCGGCGAAAGATAAGGCCGGGAACAACCTGCTGAAAGAGTTCTACACAACGCAGTATTTTATTGAAAATATTTCTAACTAAAATGAGCTATGTAGTTGCGTGTGTTTTCGTCCTTTGCATTTCTTTTTGGAATTTGATGTCCTTGAGACATGGAGTACATTTCTCTAATAAAAAACTACGTGCAATGAATATCACATTATTGTTTCCGTAATAAATGCGCCTGGAGAACGTGTCGAGCAATGCTTGTGATAGCGTAGAGCGTACGAGCTGTGCCTCGAGATTAGAAGGGCTCGAGTTCAAATCCTAGCAACGTTAGCCACTTTTTATCGCCACATATACTATGTGTAAAGAGAAAAAACGTCTCTTGCATATTGCTATCTCGAAAAAAGAGAATTGTTGATGGTGTTTGTATATTACTTTTTATACACAGGGCTGTCAAAACGATTGTTTTGAAGCTGAAAAAGTGATTTTCGAGAAACCTCTTCGTCAGTCGGTCTACGTATGGATAATTCTTGAGCCTAAAAAAACACGATTTTCACCAAATTGTATATTCCTTGAACGATCTGGCTGATGTCACGAATCCTCGAATTAGAAACGAATCTTTTAATTTTGATTATACTTTACACCGAAACCCATAATACTTTCCAATTTTTCTCAAAAAGAGCTCCAATTGTCTTTCTATAAATCTATTCGTCGAAGCAAAAGACGTTTAAAAATGTCGTACGTCCAATTTTGGGCGAACAATCTGAACTTTGGAAAATTGCAAACAAATACTAACATTGTCGAAAAACAATATTGACGCAAGATATTTTAGAGACTTTTTCCATCAAGAATTCTGTTTTTAAAACTAAATCTTCAATTAATGTAAATTAAACACACTGAATTTTGAAGAACTGTAAATGCAAATGTTTCACTTTCTTTTTCCGTTGGGAAGGAGGAAATTCAGCTGTGTAACTGGTGGTGTAGGGAAAATTAATGAAACAGAACAATATATACGAAGATTAAATTATTTTAGTAATCAGTAATTTATATAATGATAATTAATGTTACATATTTATTACTTTTTAGTACATATTTCTGTACATTATAATACATATATGTACATATTTTCCCAATGTTTAGTACATAATTATCCGGGCCCTAATCTTGACAAATCGTGTATGCAGCACGGTGAGTATTAAGAGTAAGAATTGATCAAGAGCAGGGAAGTATTTGAAGAGTAATACAATTATCGATAGAGGTTAGAGAAAAAGGTACATATAGTCACTAGTGTTTAGGTAGTTTAGAAACAAAATAGTACGTACAGAAATGTAGTCTGGGGTCCAAATTCTCTCAATGGACTTCTCGCGACTTTCGTGGCAAGTTCTTGAACAAATATATGTAACGAAACTAAATAAGGCAATAACGTTTCTTACCTAATGCAAGGAAATTCACTTTCGTTTCAGTAAAGAAACGAAACTAAACTGTCTTCAAGGATCTGTTCATTCTGTAACGAAACTAAATTCGCACATACTTTCGTTTCGTTACTTGGAACGAAAATAAACTCACGAGAAAATAATGTTACAGCGGCGCAGAAACGAAAAAGTTAGTTTCATTTCTGTTGCCATCCTTGGTTGGCACTGCTGCTGCGTAGGAACGAACGAGAGGGGTAATCCCAATTTACCCAACGAAGAGATGGCCGATCGGCAGGCTCGCGAGAAGAAAATATTGTCATTGGCGAAATGAGTAACGAGACGGGGAGTCGCCAGATCTACTAGGAGAGGGGAGAGTAGGCTTCGCGGCGAGCGGACCGTGAGAGAAGCGAGAGAATCTTGATTTTAGAGCTCGAGAAAAGACGCTCGCTAGGAGAGATCGTGGCGAGGAGTAAGAGATGGTCTTTAACGAAGATGGAGTTGACAAATGTTCAATATCACAGAGCACACACATCACAGTCTACGGTAGTAAAGTGTGCCAATGCATCGGCAGTAGTAGCGAAGCGATTAGGCCGATTTTGAGTCGATTAGAAAGGCGTAGCAGTGGTGTAAGCGGACTGTGTACTGGCATAGACTAAAGAGGTATAGACTGCGGGCAGCTGAGAGGGTACCTAGAAATGGTGTCCCATTCAGAGATGGCGCCACCGTCGAATTTTTAGTTCCGCTGAAAGTGGTGTCCGAGTAGAGTGCGCACAGGTCGCCCATTTGCCCCCACTACCGATTTCTCCCCACCAGTACCCTGTGGCGGCATTTTCAAATCATTGAAACTGTTACTGTCGCAAGAGCTTTCTACGGCATTTACAGCCAGGGAGCACATGATGGGGTGTAGCCCTACACATAAGCACGCGGGACCTACCCCTTCACTGAACCAATTAACTGCATTCCAAAATGACGTGATCCTGTGACCATATTTATTATAATCATGCGAGCACTTCTCTAATTCATTCATTGCAAGTTTGTAAATACAAAATTATTTATCATATAGTGGTGAAGAGTTCAGCGTTGCTCAAGCATTTATTAAGCAGATTCATCTATTATATAGGAGAAAGAATGGATTCGAATATAGCTTATAATTCTAGAAATACAATTGAGGCTCTTTATTTTGGCAGAAAGCTTTTTCGGTCGCATTGCGGCCATCTTCAGTGCTACAAAAATAATAACAGTATATCTAAATTGAAAAATAAAAGTTTATCTACTACAGAATATTATTATGCATTCAATACAATTAGAATTTAAGCAAAATAGAAAAATTGGAATATAAAAGTGAAAATAGAAACAATTTTGAATAAAGAATACATGAAATAACAAATGTACAATGTAACATAATTGTTAAAGAAGCTTTAAAGTGCGATAACTCTTAAAAGAAGAAAGTTTTTTGGAATGACATCAATATTATTCTAAAGTAAAGTGAAAATGTAACAATGTAGAAAATAAGTAAATTCAGATGAGCAAACTGACATATGGATTATGACGCGGCTAGGAGCCTCGGATCAGGCAACACATCGAAGGTCAAGGGCATTGCACGCTATTTAAAAGAAAGCTCTTAATGGAGAGGGGAGAACGGTTTTTTTTCTAAGAAACGGCCATTAAGGAAGGCCCGGCCGGTTGGTGGTAAAGAGGCGGGCAGAGGGGTTAATGTGCCAGCTTCCGGAGGGGTAAGAGAGAATGAATTTGTTCATTCAAAATAGTATGCTGGGGATTGTTTAATAAATTATGATGTGTATGGCTTCTAATGGAAGTCTGTCAGTGTACCTGTTTTCAATTTCTAAAATTTCGACTTCACTGTCTGCATTAAATGAGTGTTCTTGTTCCAAGAGGTGGCTGGCAAAGTGTGATTGTGTTTTGTGTGTATGAGCTTGTACGTGTTCTTTGATTCTTTGTTTAAGGCAGGGACCGAAAAGGTATTGAATACCGGTAAAAATATCGGTATAATACCGGTATTGTTTCATACCTTTTTCAAATACCTTTATTCTTTTATACCGGTAAAATACCTCTATAGGACGTCTATACCGGTATGGACGTCCATAAAGGTTATACCGGTATATTCAATGAAGAAATACAGCTTACCATACATACATGTTGAAAAAATAGGTTACTGTAGTTAATAATATCTCACAAAATGTTTATTAATCAAATATCATTTCATAATTGTTATTTATTTTTTAAATTATTATTTTGTATATATAATATTAAACAACTGTATTAAATTCTATTCTTATTATTGTAAATGCTTTGTGTTCGGGCGTTTACGTTTTGCATACGTTGTATATATTGAAAACCTCCCTTAATTTAAACTTCGGAAAAGTTGAAATATGAAATAATAATTACTGATTCCATTGAAGAGAACCTTTTCTTAGTGTCCTTCATACAGCTATCTCCCATCTGACATGAGAGATGACCTAAGCCTGTCTTTGTATTTCGCACATGGAGAGGCTGTCAACGTATGCGCCGGCCGTAGGTGTAGGACCGTTTCTTCCCTCCCCGACCCCTCCTTCGGCGAACTGAGGAAGCGTTGACGCCTTGAGATAATCACGAACGCTCAGGCTTTCAGGCCCAGTTTTGTTATTGTTAAAAAATGATTTCCTTTTACTTCATTTCACAATTAAATCTTAATTATACATTAATAAAAAGGGCTAAAATAAAATGTTATTTTCCTGGTTAATATTAAGGGTTTAATATATTTTCACATTCACTGCAAATATTGAGAAAATTTGTAATAATAGTAAATTATTTTGTTATTATTACTATTATTATTATTATTATTATTACTATATTTATTAGCTATTAACATTGCATGTGGGGAAGGGTTCCCTTCTACGTGGGTTGCTTACATTGTAAAATGCATCTGGAGGAGCCCACTTCGAGAAGAGTGTTTCTTCCTTAATAATAAGAAATATATACTAACATTATTAATTAATAAAAAAGAGTTTATTAATATTAACATTTTTACTTTTTAATTAAAATTAACGTTTAATTTAAATAAATTTATAAATTAACAAACAAAATAATAAATTAATTTACACAAATTTAATGCAAACATTTAAAATTTAATTAGTATTAATATTTTAAAATATTTATTAAAATTAATTAATATTATATAGTACTATTAATTTTTTCTTAATGAAATTTATTAAATAATACATGGGTGTAAATTAAACATGTTTCAATAATTAATTTTGAATTAAACATTACGCTTCTGTTTCCTCGCGTAAGAATAGTTAGTCTATTAGCGTTCAATGTCAATTTTTAATATTGTTTTAGTTATAATTATGGTGCAGAAGGAAACTGGGCCAACTGAAAAAATTATTTTCGGGAATGTTAGTGATACGATCAAATTTAAGCAAATAATCGTATTTAGTGATAAACACAGTCGTGCAAGAAGGAAGTTTGGTATGCGTGGGAAGACTCATTTATGGATAAGAAGACACGTTTCTCCATTTTTTATCGCTACTAGAAAGGACAAGATTTATACGAAGAAATACGATAAATTTTGAACACTCTATCATGTGTCGCCAAGCTCTGCGCCCGGACGTGAGGTCCAAGGTCAGCGAACGAGCTCGTGTTGATGTCTGCGAAAGACCGTTGGCTGGTCCCTCCGTCTGACGGCAGAACTCGACTTCCCAATCAACGGCAGAACTCGACCTAGCTAGAATATGTGTCGAAAATCCGCCACCCTCGGGACTCAAACCCTAGGACCTCCCGGTCAGAAACTCTGCCGTGTAAATAGTTGTTTCCTCTGAGCCATCTCAGCAGAAAAAATCACAATGAATTTCCCCCAAATACCTGTATGATCCTACTGAAATACCGGTATTTTCTTATGAAAATACCGGTATTTTGATGAGAGAATACCGGTATAATACCTTTAAATAGAGGTATTTTACCGGTATAGACGTCGGATAAAGGTAAAATACCTCTAAAAATACCGGTATCTGACGTCTTATACCGGTATTTTTAAAGGTATTTTGAATAAAGGTATAATAGAGGTAAAGGTATTTCTATACCGGTATAAATACCTTTATCGGTATTCTTTCGGTATTCAGTCCCTGGTTTAAAGGATCTTCCATTCAGGACAATAATTGCGCACTACAACTGCCACAGGAAATGGAGTAAACCACCACTGCCACAAGAAATGGAGTCTAGTAGTACAAAAGTTTGGTAAACAAACACTTTTAAACAAAAACGTTTCTAATGGAGGATACCGCAACGAGATACACTCACCTAGAAAAACGTGTTTATATATCATTGCAATCTGAAAGCGCGTCATGTTTACTGAGAAAGGTTCCTCTAATATTTTTGAAAATAAAAAAGTCTCTCTAATATTTTTGAAAAAACTTAAGAGAAATCGGCCGATAATTTTGAATTTCATTTCTGTTGCCTTTTTTGAAGAGCGGCTTAATTTTAGCTGTTTTGAAAATACCTGGAAACGTTCCGGTGCATAACGACGAATTAAATATGTGTGTTAACGGGTGTATAATGGCATACGCACACGTCTTTAACAAAGCGTCCGGGAATTCATCTAAACCGGACGAATATTTATTTTTTAGTTTACCGATTATTTTGAGAATTTCATAGGAAGAAGTTTCGGAAACGAACATCGTGACTAAAATTTTGGGTGAACAGTCTATTATTGAATTTTGTGGCTGAAGACCCTTGGTGAGATCGGTAGAAATTCTCGAAAAGTATTGGTTAAAGAGACTAGCCTCTGTTGCCGGGTCGTTCACATTTATATCGTTATATTTTAAAACAACATTCTCTACAGGATTTCTAGTTGATTTGGTCGTATTTTTATTAATTCCACATTGCTTTTGTTTTGTTATTCGAGTTCAAATTATCCTGATCGTGTTTCATGATTTAGACTGCCTTATGACTTTTCGTAACAATGTTTTGTATTTTTAAAAGTAGATAAGGAAATCTTGAGATACGTTATGACGTTTAGAAATGAAAGAAAGAATTCGCTTGTTTTTACAAGATGTCCTAATCCCTTGTGTTGTCCAAGAATTGCTTTTCCGTTAAATATTTAATTTTCGTTTTTGAAGAGGAAAGCAAATGTTAAAATGAAATGAAAGAGTTGAAAAAAAGAAATATATTTGTCGCTTGTATCAACAGTATTATAAACCGCTTCCCATGACTCCTGCATCAAGTAATCAATGAATAATTTTATTTTACTTTTTGTAAACAATCTAGTCATACGTGTATTATTTATTGTGTCAGTGATCGCATTTCTTATAATGGTAAGAATTTGTGCATCGTGGTCACTGTATCATAAATCTTTTGTTTCAACTTCATATCGAGTAGTAGTTTTGTTAATTATAATTTGATCAATTGCCTTCATCGAATTTTGTGTGATCCGTGTAGGTACATTAATTGTAATGTCTAAATTGAAGGAATTAATTAAATTGAGAAACTTTTCTTTCTCGAGAGATTCGACCAGAAAATCAATGTTAAAATCTCCGCATACAATAATGCATTCAAAAAAGCGATTGCTGACTTTGTTAAGTTTTATCTCCAGATTTTCTAAGAACAAAATATAATCTGCAGTTCTCTTTGTTGGAGGTCTGTAGATGCAAAGTATTATCACTTTTAGTGAAGTAAGATGTACAACAGAAATTTCGAAAACATTTTCAATGGAATACACATTTAATTCCGCCAAGGAGATTGAATCAATATTATTTCTAACGTTAATACATGATCCCCCATACGTAGGACCTTTATGCGATTCTCTCTCTCTGCAATAAAAGCCTGCGAGGTAAAAGTTTGGAATTGGGAAAATGCTAAGTTCATTAGGAGATAACCAATGTTCTGTAAAGCAAATTTCCGTTTCCGCAAATTTCCGTCCAAATTTCTGTAAAGCAAAGTTCATTATTCATTTTTTTAAAGTTTTTTTAAAGTTCATTTTTCTCCCTTTCTCCCTTTCAAAAATTCAAAATTTAAGTAGTATATGGCTTAGTGTAGGGATCACAGAATTTTGAAAATGTGCACACAACTCACTTTTCCCCATAGCACGTCATACGCAGTTTTTAACTGTTTTTTTGACGTAAAATAAATAAATAAATAAATAAATTATTCCGTACTTGGCCTACGCCGAGATTTCGTAATCACTTATTGATTGGGAGAAACAAAGTTATCAGTTAATGTTTCACTTATGGCAGCAATCGGGTGAAGAAACTTTGTCGTTCTTCTGTTTCAAAAAGGAGCCATTTTGCATGCTGGCAGAGATCTAACCATATTACCAACAGATCTCTTACATCCTCACCAACTTCAATCACTTTCATTAGTTGGATCTAAGCACAAAAGTGTGTTCATTATCGGAGGGTCCGCGTCTTCCTTCGCTTGTTTGCAAGCTATTTCTGCTAATAAAATCTTGGTAATCAACATTGCTATTAACCGACTTTCATTATTCGTGGTAGCAAGAAAATTTTCTTTCCACGTCATATGAATCGTTGTGTTGTCTAACACTATGTACGCACATGTTTTTAGACATTTTAATTCACTTAGCACTTCAGAGTAACCATAAAAACATCTAAGGAGATATGCTTGTGATAGATATTTTGACACATAATCAACGTAATTGTCACAGATAGACTCGTGTTTCTTGTATGAGACAAAAAAGTCATTGATGACGTACTGAACTTGGACACTGAATTGCTTCTATGTTAATAGTTAGAATGCTATAACGAGTGTTGAGGTTTGTCATCAATAACAGTACCTTTATTTAAGATTTTTCAAAATAACTTAAAAAGTTATCCTGTAAAAAAACGCGAATGCCATACATATATATATATATATATATATATATATATATATATATATATATATATATATATATATATATATATCAATAAAAACTAAGGCCTTCAGAACCTACGCATCGCTAAAGGCACGTTCGACTTCCAAAATATTGATTTTCCCTTGCGCTTTATTAATTACCTACTTCCCTTTTTCCAATTAAAATGTTAACAGATTCACACGACGCTGTATTTATTTGCATACAACTTCATTGGATATAAATGTAGTGCAGGAGGTTGAGTTCCATTTTCACAGTAACATTCAGGGATATTTTGCACACTAACGGCAATACCATTGATCCTAGAAGAAAACTGTACATACACATTGTAGGCAATTTTAACCTCCTTCATTTCATGTCCGGTTAATACTTACGAAAAATTGATAGCTTTTAAGTTATATTGAGATAAAATAGGATAATTCCCGCTTTTCGTGTGTGTTTTGCTTACATCACCAAATTTCGTGGTGTTCTCACGGCTAAATCGTTTATCGGAGAAACAATTCTTACGGACATTAAATGTAGGTAATTTTATCTTCTTTCATTTTGTATAGGACCATTAAATACGAAAAATGGATGGCTTTTGAGTTATTTTGAAAAAACTGACAAAAGGTGTGGTATTTACGTATTTTTTGCTTAAAAAACGTATTTCTAGACAAAACTTTTCTTGGCAAACCTGATATTCGTGTTCAGCGACCCCAAAAAATATAGGAACCAAATATCAAAACTACACCAAAACTTTTTCTTATTTTCTACAATTTGACTGGACTGGACTGACGCAAATGCAGTTCGTTCGTCAGGAAGAACCCGCAGTCGCCTGGGAAGCTCGGCGGCTGGAGGGAGGGGGGCAGGTCGGCCGACTCACCCGAGAGCCTCTCGTTGGCATGGATACAACGCCCACTTCTCGTGTGCCTCTGCACCGCGCGATATTTCCTAGAAACCCCCCACCAACAGCCAGTCCTGTTCTTCCCTTCACACTTCGCGACGTTGGCGCTATCTATCGGCGGACGGGAAACTATTCAAAGGAGGTAGCTGGAAACAAGCCTCATGAGCCCTCTATGTACATCTTTACTCTATGGTAAGACACCACCCGAATGATAGAGGACGCGATCACGACCTATGAACTTTCTCCGATCGGGAGTGAAAGCCGCTACATCATCGGTGTATGAATGGCGACGGCCGGGAAGGCGAGGGTCGGAGGCCGCGACCCGCTGGGCGTTGACGGAAGCGTGGGACGCAGCGGGGCGCCAACAAAGTGGGCTGAATGAAAGGCGCTCATCCTCTCTCTCTCCGCTGTCTGACAGACGGTCTACAGGTGCCTGGCAGCCTCAACGAGCAAGGAGATATCAATGATGGTAAGTGAACTAAAGACACTTTGTCTAAAGACATTGGTCAAGAAACAAGAGAGAATACTTGAAATCCAATAGTTATAGTAGTTGTAGTTAGTATATGTATCAGGATTTCGGTGCATTGCGACTTTCGGCTCATTTGTATTGAACATTTTAATTATTAAATGACCTATATCATTGAAAGCATCTCTTTTTAAATTACCATCTTCAACATCCAGAAGTATAGAACCTTGCATGTGCAGAGTAATTACATGAGCAAATGTGCAACATTCAAACACGTGCCAACCAGAGACCGTGCAACTGGGCAGCTGTCCACGCGGCAGAAATAAATTCAAAGATAGTGCAGCATAGGTGTAAACTAAAAAGGGAACGAACTCACAGACTCGATGATAACCAAATGCCCAAGTTTTCATATGAAATGGGAGTTACCATCACAATATATTGTCACAGGACATGCCGTCACAATTCCCGCAGCGCGTCGTGCATTTGCAGCTCTTCCGATCAGGCGTCGTTAGCCCTAAGTGAGCTTCGCTCCGCGTGGGCGTTACCTCCGACGTCCGACAGTTCACTGCCGATCCGCCGTCAGACCTGTCGAGTTGATTTAATTCAATTGTCCTTTGTAGACTAATACCGGGACTGCACGTTAGGGAGCATACAGGCAAGTTTACGACAAAGAAAAAGATTGTGGATCTGAGACACAAAATCATATATTCTTTAACCATAAGTAAACACATACAAAGAAAAACTGAACGAATGCCAATAATACCTCCTGGCTTCAATTAAATGAAATTTACACGAATAACTATTTCATGAGCTCGTGGTAATTTACAATGAACATTAAGGTTAAACACTTCACTCAATAATGTCGGCAATATCACGCATACAAGTATTGCAAGCAATATTCTTTAATATTTCATTACAAATCCTAAGTTTTGTTTTTGTTCCTCACTAAATTCAATTTCACTGAATGTTCAATTAAATCAGTTCTTTGATTTTTAACCCAATTTGGATAGTAGTCATTTAATTATGCAAGCTTTTAAATATCCTTGCCTTTGTTCACACGAGTTCCGTGTTGCAGAAGCGTGAGCGCTTTTGCAACACGGAAGGGGTGAATGTACTCTGCGGGGCTGCCTGGGCGTAGCTACCGCGGGACCCCGAAGCGGGCGGGCGGCAGGTAAGCGCCGACTCGGCGCGGCCGCGGCTCCGACTCGCTGGCCGGTGTGACCCTTCCGTAGACCATCGCGGCCTTGGCTGCGGAACCTTCCTCCCGAACAACCAACGCGGTGGCGGTCGGCTGGGTCGCACCTCGTTTCTACTGACACTGCCCTTTTCTCCAAAGCGCGTCGATCGCAAACTGCGTGTTCTTGAATCTTCGTCGCAGTTTTTGAAGTGTATTGGGAAGTGCTAACGGTGGATTGTGCTCTCGTGAGTTTTACAGCACGAATCAGTTCAAAATGGCCCCAATGTTGGATTCTAGTTCCATAGGTGATGGCGCACGTTGCACTGTTTGTTCGTACAGTACTGGAAACATAAATTGATCGCGGCCGTCTGCGGCTAAGTTCAGCTTTTGCACGGCTTGGCCAGCCCTGGTCATGACGAAACGTCGCAGGCGGAGCCTCACAAACCATCGTAGCCAATCTCAACGCAGGGGGGGAGTGCCCTAACAAAATTACGACGTACAAAATGGCGGGCGCCGCTAGTTCAGATGTGGAAGTATTTTCAAATAAAAAATACATGGAAGAAACACTTGTATGAACACGAAAGTAAATTCATTGAAATATATATGAACACATAGCACTTAACCACTGTTAACACAATTCTTTTTGAAGAAATTACATTGATATCAGATAAAATAACACTAATTTTAAAACAATTACGTTCTTATACACATTTAAATTCCAATATTCTTGTCCAAACACAATTTATGAACTTTATCAAATGACCAGTTTACTACAGAATTTTGCGATAAGAAAAACGATTATAATTGCATATTTTCAATTGTTCATATGTATATTACATTTGCAAAAATGCAAAATACTGTCTTTCTCGAATCGTTAGGACAGCTAGGGAACCATTTCAATTAAAGAAACTAAAATTCAAAGACCAACTGTATATTTATCACTAAAGTAACAATTAAACTAGATATTAAGCAATTAATTTGCATCTCATGTCAAATTTGTTATTTTGCTATCATCAAATCAGAGACAACTTGGGGACACTCCCCGGCAAGAATAGCGCACATTACGGAATTGTTTATAAAATTGTTAATTGTTGCAAAATTGTTAATTCGCAGTTTTCGGTTCTGGGACATCAGAAAACCCTTCCCACTTTAGAATTACAAAATTTTGAAATTGTTTATATATTTTTAAATTTTTCAAACAAAACGTATTGCTTTTTTAAACTTGCCTTTAAAATTTCGCAATCCAATTAGCGCGCTATCTCTTTCGTTTTCGAGATACGTAATTGTTTATAAGAAATTAGCATGTCATGACAACTATTTTTTTGGCAGTTCCCACGCTAAGCTTTTCTATAAGCCGTTTTGCAACGGCTCGCTTAGTTTCTCCGGCAAATACATTTGAAGTCCCTAACGGGGGTGGAGGGGACAAGCGGTCCACAACGCTTGCATTAATTGCCACGAAAATTGTTGCTGGTTAGATATTCCTGGTTTTCAGCTCCCTAATTTTTCATTTTATTCTAAATACTTTAAGTTCCATTTGTTTAACAATTACAGCATAAATTTTAAAATACTACTCGAGTCGGCTACCGAACAATCTTCAACTTGGGAGCAAGAAAGAGTCATCAATTGGCTTCCAGAAATATAATAATACCCCCCCCCCCGGTGAAAATTCCTCCACACGTTTCAAGGCGAAATAGCCTGAGCTTGTAAGCGTAAATCGTAACACTCGCTTTCCCTCGAGAAAGCCTTTATCCACCTTCTTAGGAAGCCAATTCTTTACATATAAAATTGTGGAAAAATTTTCAAATTAAATATATAAGAAAACAATAATTTTGCATTAATTGTCTTCAAGTATAAATATAGACATTAAAGCTTCCGGCTCCTCAGTATTCACACATTTCAAATACGAAATACATTGTATTGTTATAACATCCACAATTTCATTCTAATCAGTAAGTCTGCTGCCTTTAGAAGCATATAGCATCAGCATGGAATAAGCGAAAAAGTAATAATACTATTATAATATAGTATTGACATATGTTTATTTATGGACATTTGTACTTGAAGGAATGTGAACTTACGTATGCAGTTAAGTAAATTTCAATGAAGGTGCAAAGTTTGCAAATAAACATGTTTTTAAAATTCAATTATTCCAAGTTCAGAACAATTGCTAGAAGCATTCTTTTCCATTCGACACTAACACGCCAATGCTTTTTGACACTACCCTCTGAATCTAAGTGGATTGTTTGAGGTCATCGCTTATCGCGTCAAAATCATGGAAGTTTTCATGTCTTCGAAATACGTATACGCCGAGGTCATCTTCATGAAACACAGAAAATCTCATATGAAAGAATCAGTCGTCATTTCAACAATGAAGCTACTACGACATAATAATAATAATAATAATATCCTCAATTTCGTTTACTTAATGTGTTCTTTCGAGCGTGCTCCGTGTCTCTGAGTAGCAAACATTAACATAATCGTTAAAATTAAAAGTAACGATTAAGGATGAAAATTTAGGATGAAGAAGTTCACATCTCCTCGTAATTGTTTGTAGAGAGCCATATCAGGTTAGTATTATTGTCAATAAAATTGTAGTTTTATTTAATTTGAAATAACTGCTTGAATATTTTGCGGTTTAATTAAGAAAATATAGCTACCCGAATTTGACGCTATGAAAAGTAAACATTTCGAGGTTTCCACTGCGAGACGTATTTCGTCATCCTTATTCATTCGCTTAGTATACTACAATCGCTTTCATTTATCATCAGTCATGTTACATAGGGTTTCTCATGTTTATTTGATACCAGGTGTCCCACCAAATATGGACCACCCCCATAACTTCTAAACGGTTCAGGGTATCGAGTTGTAGTTTTCGCTGAACAATGCAGAATCATGGGACAGGTAACATGCTGGTAGAGGAATTCTCTATAATAGTTCTAGTTTTCGAAAATTTAATCATATTTGATTTTTGAAATTGAACTATATATTTTTTCATCAGTAATGGATAGATCATGAACATTGAAATAAAATAATGTATCATATGTTAGTATTTTAAGAGTAATTTGAGTATAAAATTAGATTTTTTGGCATTAGATTTTCAAGTAAACTGGCAGCCTTTACAACAGTCGCCGTTTTGGGAAGATGGCCTTCGCGACGTTGATACTGTTTTGTGAAGAGAGAAGTGTGAGAAGGATGGCCGTGAAGGATGAAGGTGTAATTGCAGCAATTCATGATCTTGACATGAAAAACTTATGAACAAACATCAATTTTAAGATCTGAATGAGAATTTTTTCATACTTGTTCATCTGAGTTGAACTTTTCTTCCTCTGAAATTCCAAATCAACGAAAATCGAAAAGAACGAAATAAAAAAATACTGTAGCGAAAACGATAATAATAATAATAATAATAATAATAATAATAATAATAATAAAGGCCATATCTAAATTAACAAAAATCGGTGCAGAAACAAGCCATTATTTTAATATATGGGAAGTGAATGAATTCTTAAAGATTTTCATTGTAATATCTTGATTAATTCATCAAATAATAGATAGGTAGACATTTTCTCTTATTATTCACGGTAACTAAACTTCCTATTTAAACACGTACTACCAGAACAAAGTAATAAAAGACTTGAAATACTCTTGATAGTTCTATCAGTGTAAATTTACCAAAATTTAACAAAAATGCATATCTGCATTCGCTACTGCTCATACTGATTAGAGAGTTTCTCATTTCATAGCGCCAAGTGCTGCCTCAAACTTGAAAATGCAGAAGACGGAAGTGTACCGTTTTCTTTTCCATTCAAGAACAGCAGTCGTATGGTTGCAAAGTGGACGAGCGATCATTTTAATTAAAAATGACATCTACCAACGAAGAGACGTTGGTTGGCTCCTTGTTCAGTTTGAAAATGATATTTATTATTATTAACATCTTCTTTACGCTACCAATTTTTTTATATCGTTCTTTGGAACGATCAATGTTTTGAAATTTTAGTAGAAGGCAAGTTAAATCCAAATAAATAAATGGAACAAATCTCCCATTCTGATTGTTAAAATTGGTATTTCTTAGTGTGATGTCTGTGCCATCACCAAGAATTGCTGTAGTTATGCCTCTTATCCCCCACTGCCACCCCTCTCAGTCAAGACGCAACAGTCTAGACGCCTGATGGCCCCCTTTCCCAAAAGCGAGAGTTGCAAGAGCTGCTACACGATCACCCAGTTAATTCAAAATCACATGTCAGAAAGCCTAATTTTATACTCAAATTACTATCAAAATATTAGCATATGATACATCATTTTAATCCTCTTTTCATGGTCTATCCATTGCTGGAGATAAAAAATATATAGTTCCATTTGAAAAATCGAAGATGATTAAATTTCTTGAAAATTAAAAATATTATAAACAATTTACCCACGGCTTGTTACTTGCCCCATGATTCCGCATTGTTCAGCAAAACCTGCACTTCGTTATCCTGAACCGTTTAGAAGTTGTGGGGGTGGTCCATATTTGGTGGGACCCCCTATTTTTGTAATAACATTACAACTGCATTCTGGCGGGCAGGAATTCAGGCTCTGTAATTGGTGTTTTTTTTTGCGTGTAACCTACTCTGTGGTGTGTGAAAGTGTATTCATATATATATATATATATATATATATATATATATATATATATATATATATATATATATATATATATATATATATATATACACTTTCTCGTAAACATTGGGAGTAACAAAAGTAATATTTAGAGTGGTATGTATGTATGTAATGTTGCAGTAAATCGATGTGGAGATTTTAATGGAAATACACCTTTTGGGGTCTTAAGTTACCAAGAGAGTGTTGTTGTTATTTCAAAACGTCCGTCTCTTCGTCCATGTGTCCGCTCTTCTGTCTGTCTGTTTCTCTGTGAACACTAGTGTGTAAACTATTTGTAGAATTTTTGTCAAAATTAATTTTCCATTAACGATCTGGCCCGAATCGAGGCCCTGCGATTTTGAAAATAATTCTTTAAATTTTGGGGTTAATTTAGTTGAAGCCCCTGGGGAGCATTTTCAAACTTTTCTTCAAAACGGCTCCAAAGTTTTCCGACCTACTTATGTAACCACAATCGAACATCCGCCAACGTCGGAACTCGAACTCTAGGGCCTCCCGGTCAGTGACGTTACAGGGAAAACTGTAACGATGCCACTGAGCTATCGCAACCTTTGCACGTGTAGTTAATAACATAGTAAGTCTTATTTCCATTACAAAGTTTTAATTTTTCAATATTACAAATATTCAATTGTTTCATATTATTCGTGCGCATAGTAAATTAAAGCTTCCTGCTTGAATCGTGTGTAACAAATCGGACAAATTGTATATTTGAAAAAATTATTACAATACATATAATCAATTATTGCAATTAATACAATGAAGATCTATTGTGTGACAAAATGTTATTCCTCTAAAACTGAAAAATGTACCGAAACTAATGTTTGCTATTCTGGCAGTTTTCTGTGTACTATTCGTTACTTCTGTGAATGTTGTCTGAAGAATACACTTCGTTAGACGAAAGATAATTATACATATTTCTTTCTTAATGCAATCTGCTCTTTAATATTAGTCATTCAAATCATCTCGTGTGCACGTTTCTTAAAATATGAGTGTTTTTCGCAAAAGTTTGAGTTATATGGTGACAATATATATGTTTTCGAACACCACCAATACACATGCTGGAGATTTATTTCCAAGTGCAATCGTTTTAAATACTAAATTTTAAAATACGTTTTATTTAGAATTTTATCTGAAAAAAAAAACAGTAGCTTTTGCGATTTTTCGAAAGAATTTTCTGGCATCAAGAACATTGTAAAATTCAAAACTCTACATACGCGACATACCCACGGACAAAATCGTAGCGTATTTGGTTGGGTGGATTCTTCTTGTGATGAAGATCTCAAGTTCAAATCCTAGCCTGCACTACTTATTTTTTATTCTGTACATTAGAGTATGTATCTGACAAATGACTTTGAAATCAGTTGTAGACGTGGAATTTTATATATCGTTTTGCTTTTCAATAATTATATATTTTTTTGTCTCTCAGCCGTGTATCTGTCGTTTCCTTAAGGTTTATTAGAAGAATGAAGTGTTAGTGTAAAAGGTGTAATATATTACGCAACCGTTATCAATAAAACAAGAAAATAAAACCGGCTTTTCTATTGTTTGTATTGGTAGTCCAATGAACAGAAAGTGAATAACTTTGTCAATGGTAGATTTTTTTTTCAATCAAATATTTTTGAGAATCCAGTGATTACCAGTTCCAGTGCACTGGAACTCTTAATTTTCCGACAGAGAACTGTAACGGCTTTCCACGCCGGCAATGTGCCTTTTGCTATCCTTGCTCTAAAGCGATAACCGAGCAAGTGGCAACAGCTCAAGATTTGGCAACAGGGCATTGGTCACAGGAGGCCTGTGGCCGCTGCTTGGCCCTTTAACACGAGGATGGTTTCTTCATTGTAGGGAAGAAAGTGAGAGGGAATTATGTGCTCTTATTGCACTCGTCGGTCATAAATCATGTGCGACCGCGCCATGTGTCTGCGTGAATTTTGAAATTTGCTAACACTTTAGGAACGTATGTTAGCACGGTGTTTAAAAATTCTGTTCCTCAATGCTTCTGTGCGAAATTGGTTATATTTTGATCTGTACGAGAATTCGTATACGTGTTTTAAATTAAAAGTTTCCCAAAACAATATGAATATCGTTATCCATTTTTAACATGAATAAAGTAATATTTACCCAACAGAAACTTGAATTATGAAGACAGAATATTCACAAAAGAATTGGGATCCCTTAGACCAGACTTGTGCATCAATCCATGTCCAGTAATGAAAATAGGTCGGACATTTAAGCGGTAAATATTCTTATATTTGGTGCCCTCTCTGGTTACTAATCTGGTCACTCTAGAGGCGCCACTAGATCATAGCTACCTTAAAACACTAAGAAAGCAAATTCATTCACTTCTTAAATTCCCTGACATTCACTGATCACATATGACCCTGTAGGTCATATGTGGTCAGATATGGGATAGAAAATAGAGTAGTAAAATAGAGGTTTGTAAAAACAAAAGAATAGAGCAATTTTTGTGCCCATGTTATTTTAGTGGGGAAATGTAGCACTATTTGTACGAAAAGTTGAGAAAAAAAATTGGAGCAGTTTTTGAGAATTTTTTTTTTGTATATTTTTAATTGCAAATATTGCACGTCATATTGTAAGGAAACTATTGAAATTTTCAAAACAATGTACAGGACCTTAATGAAATAAGTAATTATGAACAACAAATTTCATTAGAAGGAAATATCTTGGATTTTGTAGTTGTGGGAAGACACCAGAAACATTCAAACTTTTGCAATTGTCAAAAATTCAAAGTTAACCGTGAAAATAGAACGTATGCCAGCTTTATAAGTGTATTTTCATCTATTCTTCCAATAAATTTAAAGAAAAAATTTAGAGCAACACTTTTGAGAAATTTTGAAAATGTCCGAAGGGCTTGATCTAAAGTACCCCCAAGTTTTAAAGAATGATTTTCAAAATTTCAAATTTTTAACTAGAGGTAGATGGACAGGTGTTTCTTCTATTTGGAAAAAAATCCTACTCTTGGTTTAAGCGCTAGTAATGTTCACAGACGGCGGGCGTTTCGCTTTCAATTGGTTTTTCGGCACCAAGGACCCGCAAAACAGGGATTCTGGCTACACAACATATTAGAGGATTTCTTCTCTTAATTTAGCAACTGGATTTATTCACTTTTTCGTTATCAGGGCCCGGCAATAAGTTTTTTTCTGCCGACAATCCGACGTTTTTTCGCGCAGCATTACATAACTTTCTCTATACTAGGTATATTACTCCGCAAATTCATATGTATACGTGAAAGTAAAAACGATATTTCATTAAAATCCGTCCCCTATTTATAATATACT
>BLKR01011543.1:0-30982 GCA_011170035.1 Teleogryllus occipitalis
AAATGTTGTTAAGTTCAAAACGTGCTTCAACTTGTGTTTGTTATTACTTATTTTACGTGGCGAGACTCGGGCCATCTGGCCCGCTCTTCCGTCTGACTACGATCCTTTCACCATCTAGCGGAGAAGGAAGGTATAATATATTGGGCGACGAAACAGGTAATTTGAATTTAGCTCAGAAGCTTCTTTTAGACTTGAGGATATTTTACATGCAGTAAATCTACTACATGGGACAGCCGGCTTGACTTCCTCTCCGAAGGAAGGCGTACGAAGGATTTTTTGCCCTTAAAAATGCACGGCTTCGATCGGGTTTGAACCCGCACCATGTGCTCTCCAAATTATTTTTAAAACGCTTGAATTATTTTTAGAATTTGTTTCGGAAATTTTTGATAAATGTAATTTCGGATTAGGTTGTGTTTTATAATTTGTGCATATCTGATTTTACATATTTATTATATATTCTTATTGTTTTCATTACATATTTATGTACATATTTTGACGTTTCATACGACGTATTTTTCCGGTCTCTACTTATCAGCACGTTCTGACCTTTGCGGCAGGGGAGCGTCGCGGCAGCGGATTGGCAGCGCTTAATCCGCAGCGGATTTTGTTTCGTGGTCGGACGCATTTTTTCCGCTGCTGTTCGAGTTTGGCTGTGGAAACCACGACAAAGACGCCTCAGATGTCGAATATTTTTTGCTCGCCATTGATTCTGACAGGACTGAACGGTTAGAAAATATACTTCTAATCATATTCAGTAATTGAATTAATTTGAAATAACAATATACTTCGATTTTTAATTTTTTGCTCTACTTTTACAAACATTTATGGCTCTACTTTAACAAAAACTTAATGCACACGCCCAGGTGCATTTATAAAAGTTTTGATTAGTATCAGCGCACTCTGTCGGAGTGACTGCCGTACTACTGCAAGTCGGCGGCCTCGAGCCCTCCCTGGGCGCATGTGGCAGGCACGTGATTTCCGCCTCCATTGCCCTGAGGACGCCTAGCCTCCCCCCCCCCCCGATGCTGCAGTAATTCTCATTAGGCAGTCGTATTAGGCAGTCGGCGAGGCACGGTGTGCGCCACGAGATGACACCTAATTTGTTGTGAAGGGACAATTTGCAATATAAATAGTTAACAATTCAAAACTTATGGCAGGTGGTATGCATCCCAGACGTCCCCTTTTTGTTTATAGTTCACCCTTGAAGTATATCGGGTAATGACAACTGACTTTTGGGCGAAGTTAGAATTATTGGTTCTAAGTGGAATAAGAAATAATAGCTCTTTTTATCTCATTTTTAAGAATGTTCCTTGCATTATATCTTTCCAATTTCCAAAATTTCAAGAATATTAAAAAATGATAATAAATTCATTTGGCGCACACAAATAAATTAATCTAGATGGTAGTCTCAATTTGATTGTTTTCTGTAACATGAAATGTCAGTTAATATTAATTACGTCTTAACTGTAATTTTTTTTACTGTAAATTTACTTAAGTGGTTAGGCGGAAGACCTGACCTTAAGCCCTGAGCTCCGCCACAAATAAAGACAATTTTCGTGTTTTTATAATTATTTTTATTATTAGAGCTGATTGTTATGGGTCAGATTTTTTTATGCTTTCTCCGATGAGATTCAAAATTTCATCAAAACAGTCACTGTTTATTCTAGTAAATGTAAAAGCATTTCCCGTCCTTTGTGGCATGAATGGACCCCGTACTTTTTCTTTCTAGGTCAAAATCATGGATCCTCTTTCTTCGTTCCCTAAAGAGATATTAACAATTAACCAATTAAAACTGTATCTCAGAGGCACACATGTTAAATTATTTGCGCTTAACTTTCTCTCAGAAAAACACTTCACCCAGCATGGTCTTCACTCGGACCTTCATTCGTTGGCGAGCTCTCGAGCGATTCACATCGAGCAGCGCACTCTAACGAGCGAACCATTACTGCGAGCTCAGTTGCATTCGCGGTCAGAGAAGGAAAGGTTGTCTCAATGTTAGAGAGTAGCTGCCCCGACACGGGGCAGCTAATTGTTAGTTCTATAAAACTACTTAATTCTTCAACTAGAGAGTGTTGTGAAACGTTTTCAAATAATCAGTGTTCAAGTGGCAGTTTAATGCAAAACAGTGCTCAGGGGTTTCAACATCACCTTGTCCAACAAAATCAAAATCTTGCTCAACTACCGCATCTCATGTGGACACTGGATGGTCAACTTCCAACAGCGATTCTACATGCAGCACACCAACAACCAGTTCAAGAAAAGACGAGAACCCAACACCAAAAAAAGATCCATGAAGGTCTGGATAAAGTAGGTTCTTCGGAAAGTCAAAACCCAAATCCAGACTCACCGGAACCGAACAGGTACAAGCGCGCCCGGCAAGGGACGAGAACTGCGTAGAGACAAACTCAAATAGTGGTAATCAAACTAGTAAATCAATGAACGAGAGTAAAAAAAGACTGATTTTGAAACTTCTGGCTATGTATACAATGTACCAACTCATTCAAGATATGCAGTACTAGACAATATAGTGAGTGAAGACGATAATGCAGTAAATTGAGACGCAAATAAGCATCCGAAAAAACCGAAAATTCCCGGAATAATAGTGCACGATGCAGAAAACTTTCCTTTACTCTTACAAGATATCAAAGAAATAGTGAAAGGTGACTTCAACATCCGTCTAGAAAATAATGGAGTGGAAATAAATCCAATGGAAATTGAAGATTACCGTAACTTCAAAAAATTTCTAGAAATAAAAAAGATACCATTTCATTCCTTCAGAGACCCTCTTACAAAAACATTTTCAGTATTAATGAAAGATATTCCCCATTCATATTCCACGCAAGAAATTTATAATGGTCTAACTGAACTAAAATATAATGTTGTTAAAGTGTCTAGGTTATATCATAAAGAAAAAATTCCTATCAATATGTGTGCAATGGAATTAAAGGGCGAAGCAAATACTAGAAACATTTTACAGCTTAAACGTTTTAATTATTGTATTGTAAGATTCCAGGCACAAGTAAAAAAACAAAGCTATTCAATGTAAAAATTGACAAAGAATAGGGCTTACGCAGGCTAATTGTTATTTAGAACCTAGATGTGTTAGATGCCCGGGTAAGCACCATTATTCAAAGTGCAAAATCAGTAAAAGTACACCCCCGCGTGTTGTAACTGCCTAGGCCCGCACACCGCCAAATACCGGCGATGCCAGGCATTCAAGGAAACAGTCAAACGCGGTAGTTTTCATTCTCACTAACTGAGGGCCAAAACCAATATCAAACACATGGGCAACAGGAGCCGGGCCTGATTTAAAGCTAGAAAAGATAAACGAGACGAAGCAAGGCCGCCAAACAGGGCAGATTTCCATCGTCTACCACAAAGATCACGCATTCCAAATTTCTCGGAAACTGTTACTCCAAATGCAAACATAACTAAAAACCAAATTACAGAAATCGTAACACAAGTAATCGCCGCTATTATACCTCACATAGAAAATGTATGCAAACAAATATTCCAAGAGTGGTTCAATATCAGAAATGAAAGCAAAAGATATTAAAATTTTAAACTGGAATGCAAACGGGCTGAAAAGGCAAGAAAATGAATTCAGGTTTTTTTTTCAAACAGAGAAATAGATAATGCATGTATCACCGAAACTCATCTCCATAGTAATCTAAAATTTAACATTCCAGGGTATGAAACCTACAGAAAGGATACAGTAGCAGAAAAGGCATCTGGGGGAGTTGCGTCAATAATAAAAAAATATCCAACATCATGAACTAATTATACCATACTCTGTTAACTTAGAAACGGTCGGCATAAAGATCAGCTCAGTTTCGTGTTCAACTTCAGAACCGTGTATAAAACGAAAACTAAATCAAACTCAAAGAAAAATAAAAACAAATATGGACGAACATAGATTTAATGGATTCCAAAATTTCATTGCTCAAATATCAAAAGAATCTAGACACCTATGGAGCACAATTAAAAAAAATTACTAAAGAAAGTAATAAATTACCTCCCTTAAAAACAACAAACAATCTAACAGCCCTAACGGATAAACAAAATGCGTCAGCTTTAGCCACTAATTTCAAAGCGACATTTACACCAAATAAACCGGAAATTATGAATCAAAATAGGCAAATTGAAAAGTTTCTCTCTCTTCCATTCACAAGTCCCTCAAAAAGAAAAATTCATATCTCCATCTGAAACACGTAAAATAATCTTTAAATTAAAACTAAAGAAATCAGCAGGCCATGATCAAATAACCCCGCAGATTCTGAAGGAGCTCCCTCGGACAACAACAGCAAGACTTACAGCGATTTATAATGCAGCTCTAAGACTTAATTACTTTCTGGATATATGGAAGCAAGCTATAATAATACCAATAAACAAACCTGGTAAGGACCACAGTTTGCCTTCAAATTATAGACCAATAAGTTTACTTCCTAATATAGGAAAAATTTTTGAAAAATTAATTTATAGAAGGTTAAATAGTTTCCTGAAAGAAAACAATATAATCCCTAACGAACAATTCGAATTTCGCGAACATTACTCTACCACTCAGCAGCTTATAAGACTAACTGAAAATATAGCAAACGCATTTCACCAGCATAAACACACGTTAGCTATTTTCCTTGATGTAGAAAAGGCCTTTGAAAAAATTTGGCTTGCAGGGCTACTATATAAAATGTGAAATTTAGGAATACCCCATTATCTATATGAAATAATTAAATATTTTCTACAAAATCGTTCTTTCAATGTGAAAGTGAATAATACCTTATCGGATCAAAAAATCACGCAAGCAGGAGTTCCGCAAGGGTTACCGCTATCACCAACCCTCTTTAACATTTACGTCGCAGACTACCCTGAGATGGAAAGAACAGAAATAGCATGTTTCGCTGATGTCAGTACTGTTCACAACAAAGATATGGATTAAGGTAGAGAAATTCTACAAAAATCATTAGATTTGTTTATAAATTGGTGCCCAAAATGGCAAATAAAAATAAACCCCACTAAATCACAACCAAAGATATTTACGCAACGAAGACCTAAAATGCCCAACCCACTAAAAATTAAAAATGTAGATTTAAAATGGATAAAAAATGATCAACCAGTGAGATATTTAGGAGTGCTTCCAGACCAAAAACTAACGTGGAAATATCTTATTAAAGAAATTGCCAATAAAATATAAGTGAAAATAGCAAAACAGTCTCCACTCATAAATAGTCACTCTAGATTAAGCATAGAATATGTGATAAGTTTATTCAAATCAATTGTTAGACCATCGCTTACATACGCTTGCCCTGTATGGGGTGGTACCGAAAAAAGTAACTTAGAGAAAATCCAAGTAGTGCAAAATAAATTTTTAAGACTCATAATTAAAGCACCATGGTTAGCGTCAAATAGACAAATTCAAAATGAACTGAAAATAGAAAACCTAAATACATGCATTAGAAGACTTTCAGAAACATTTTTTGATGAACTACCGAAAGCAAAATGTGTTAAAAATTTTGATCTAGGACTGTCAGCAAAAGACATTAAAATTATTTCAAGATACCCCAAGGATAAATTACGCCCACCATAAACTCTTCAATAGAATGCAAATCGAATAGAAATAATTATTAAACAGACGAACATAAAGTTTTTCTCAGAAAAAACGAAGCGTTTTCAGAGTCACGGATTTAGAAAATCAAAATCCATTTTTTTTTCTTTTCTTAAACATGTTGCTTCATCAATGGCCGAAGATTAAGAACACATTGGAATATTTTTAGATCTTTCGAAAGCTTTTGGCGTTATTAACCATAACATCTTGCTTTCAAAATTACCTTCATATGGAATTCGTGGTATTGTACTAGAGTGGATAACCTCGTGTCTTAAATATCGATCTCAAAGAGTATAAATACCGTACAGGCACGAAATGACATTATTTACTTATCTTTCTAATTCTTTGCCAGTTGAACGTGAGGTCCCGCAAGGTTCGATCTTAGGTTCTATTATATTTCTGTTGTACGTAAATAATATGCCCTCGTCATTTAAAAATGGAAGAACAGTTCTGTTTGCCGATGACACGAATGTTATTTGCAAAAAAGAATCAATAAATAGTACAATTTCAGAAGTTTAAAATTGTTTTTTAATAACAAATAGAGAACGAAGGAAAAACGACTTCAATGCACTTTTGCATTTCAAATCGGCTATTGCAAACTCCATTGAAAATGAACAATACACAATTAGCTGATGTTATGGTAAAAAAAATTTCCAAGGTCCCTCAATTCAATCAAACCTCAAATGGAATGTACATACAACAGAATTAAACATTACATTAAGTTCATTATGTTACGCATTCAGAATTCTTTCAAATTCTGGCAGCCTTAATGCAGCTCGTTCCGTGTATTTGCAAATGTACATTCCCACCTAAGATATGGCGTAATATTCTGGCGAAGCTTTCCTGTAATACCCAGACATTTAGATTGCAAAAGAAAATTATCCGAATAATGAAAAAATGCCATCCACGTGATCCTTGCAAGCCTCATTTCATTGAGCTTGGAATCTTACCATTGCCTTCCCTATTTATTTACGAATATGGAGTATTTGTCAAAACTCTCTTACTTAACGGTGGGAACATATTTTCATGTAATACTGATATTTATAGTCACAACATACGTCGTAGAAATGTTCATGTACATGTACGTTACGTTACAACGCATTGCCAGATGACATTAAATTAAAATCGGTGCACAAATTTAAGTTAAAAGTAAAGTCTTTTCTGCTGCTTAACTTTCTATACAATTAGAGACTAAACTGATCATCAAAGAAAAAGTATTTTAACCAAACAATGACATTACAGCAATACAGAAAAATCAAATGTGCGGTTCGTTTACCGTTACAAATAAGTTTTCTACAAGTCGGAAAGGAAAATGTCTAGTTTTTTGAAATGTTAATCTCGTGCTTTTTTAAATGTTGTTATTATTGTTATTAGATTTATTATCATTAATTTTTTAAACTTGTTTCGTCTTTCTCCTATTAATAGTTATTAGGATGGGTTATTGGGAATAATTGTTGGGAAGGTATCCTGAAACTCAAGAAAGCGTGTGCAAATGATTTTCTCCCCCGTACGTCACATACAGTTTTTACCTATTTTTTGAATAAATAAATATCTAAACTATTTGATGGAAAATCTTGGATGACGGTAAAAGCACCGTACCGCAAGAGATCAGAAAACGGTCAACGAGTAAGGGCATTTTCTATCTCGTGCTTGAATAGAAGCGAGCGCGTTTTTTTTAACGGATGAGGAGAATTGTCAACAAACGCTGACTCATAATAGACGCTTCAGTGTGAACGGACCCGCGCCACTTCCGCTGCGGATCTTTCGCGCTGGTCTGTAGGAGCCTTAAGTGTTTGTTAGTAAGGGGTGAGGATTTGACGAGGAAGAGGACGGAAAGATTCCGCGCGTTGCTCTTCCCGTATTTTTAGCGTACTGACCCGACATTCACCTGGTGTTGATGGGAGAAATCACGGAAAAATACCGATCAGAGCATCCGGCCGCTAGAATTCAGGTTCCCACAGACCGGCGCGGAAGATCCGCAGCGGGTGCGGCACGGAAAATTCAGCGCTAGACGCGCGACGTTCGCTAGCGCGGCGACAAAAATTGGCGGGTGCGTTCACACCGGAGCGTCAATCATGAGTCAGCGTTTGGTGACAGAGTGATTGTGCGCCCTCGAACGTTTAAGCACTATCGATCTTCTGCGCATGCGCAGTTTAAGTTTCGCATCACATTTGAGCATCAGCGCAGACGTCGAAGATCGATAGTCGGTCCGCTAAGGTGGGCCCAAACTCTCTAGTTTTCCTCAACCAATATAGTACAAAACGCGCTCGCTTCTATTCAAGCACAAGGAAGAAAATGCCAATACTCGCGGAACGTTTTCTGAGCACATGCGGTACGGTGCTTTTATTTTCTTTATCTACGATTTTCCATCAAATTGTTAGCATCTCTTTAGAAAACGAAGAACAGTGATCCATGACTTCGCCTAGAAAGGAAACCTTTGGAGAATTTCATACCTTGAGACCACAAAGGACGAGAAACGCTTCTATATTTTTTAGAATGGCCAGTTACTGTTTTCATGAAATTTTGAATCTGATCGCAGAAGACAAAATCTGACATATATAAATCATGAAATTACTCACATGAGGAATGTCGTATTATCGCTAAATATAAAAAATCGAAGTTTAATGATATTTAAAAATAATTAGCCGACCTGGATGGCCGAGGTGGCTAAGAGTGAGTACCGACTCAGCGCTTCGGTCCGAAGGGTCGCGGGTTCGAGTCCCGCCTTGGGCATGGCTGTTTGTCCCTTGACTTTGTGTGTGTTGTCGCGGAGGGCCTCGCGTTCTGCTGATCCCAGATCACAGGAGCCCGCAAGAGTGTTTGTCTAGTGTATGGTCGAATATGCGTCCCTTCGGGACGTAAAGGGCAACCGGCTGTCGGCTGGATAAAAGCCCTAGGAAAAAAAAAACTTAAATTACTGAATACCATTGGAAGAATTTTTTTCTGGCCGCTCTGTCATGTCATATTCACTGTCGAGCTGAAATTATTCGATATCTGACAAGTCCTTTTCTTGATTTCCACAAAGAAATTCGAGCGGCAGCGGAAAAAATGCGGCTGACTGCGAAACAAAAGCCGTCGGGAATTAAACGGTGCCGCGACGCTCGCCTGCCGCGCAGGTCTGAACGTGCTCATAAGCTAACAAGTGAACTGAAACTTCTGCTGAGGACATTCCGCGTAGGCTACGAACATTTCGCGCAGGTCTATGGGAGCCTTTCTCCTCCAGACAGCGACTGAATTCGACCTATCTAGCAAGCTAGTGTCGAAAATCTTGCCACCGTCGGGACTCGAACCTAGGACCTCCCAGTCAGAGGCACTGCACTGATAACAGTTGATGGCCTGAGCCAACTCTCTCGGTACCGAATTCTGGCATTTCCCGGTCATAGGGTTCGGTATGTAGTGAAATTAATAGTTTCTTTGAGCCACCTAAGCCAGTCAACAGTTAAATTGCACATAGAGAAGAAATTTGTCCTTGACAAAGACTGATACTAGAAAGACAAAGGCAGAAAAAGAACTAGTGATGCTACAATGACACATCGCTATATTTCTAAATTTTGAAATTTTCGAAAATTCGGAGTTTATCGAAAATGACACCGTTGCTATTTTTTAAACTTCTTTTGCTCTGTCCGAAGATATAATCAAAGAAATAATAAGGGACCGTTTCTGAGTATTTTTTAAAAATAAATTGTCTTTATTTGAAGCAAAATTTACGCGGAATCTACACGTTTTTAAAAAAAATTGGACATGACCTTATGTAAATATTTAATCTTTTAGATCAGACCTCATTAAGAAAAATTTCTATGATCAGTATTGAACTTTCGAAATGCTATTTTCCGTATTTTTTTAAAATACAAAGATTTCGCTGAGAATGGGACCTGCGTCATTTCTATAAACGTAACTTCTTTTCGATAAAATTTAGGTCGTTTCTGAAGAAAAAAGTTTAAAAATTGCCTATATTTCATACAAAACGAAGCGAAAACTACACTTATTTCGAAAAATCGCGAATGAACTTATTTCAATATCCGTCTTGAACAACAGATTTTTTATAGGAAAAAAATCTCTTTCATCAATACTGTAGGTGTAGGAAGGTACCAAAAAAAAATTTAACCTGCCGTTTTCAAAAATTCAGAGTTCAACGAAAATGAGACCTGCTCCATTCCCTTAAGCATTCTTTACGCTATGGGAGGGCGAAGTTTAATCAAAAACATGAGGGTCATTTTTGAGAAAATTTTGAAAATGTGGTTGCGGTTTCATGTAAATTTACAAAATCACAAAATCAATATACATCCGTTCCAATCTCACTGGACCATGAGTTCGTCCAGATCAATGAGAGAATGTCAGTTTTGGAGTAAATCGTCTGAAATATTTAGGTGCTAGCGTTTACCACGGACAAACACAGGTTTCGACTTTAGCCAACCTTTCCTTGTCAAAGACTCTCAAACTGTAGATTCTGACTACACAGTGTGTTAGAACAAGTAATTAGGAACATTATTTTAGGAACATTATTTATCCACTTTCTCGTTATCAGTACCCCCCCCCATACTAGTTTTTCTGACAGAAAATCACCACTTTCCTCTGTAGAATTGCTTTTTCTTTACTACGTATGTACGTAGTATGGCGAGGAAGTAAAAGGATTCGAAGAGGATGAGCTGCAGAGGTGACAAAAAAGTAACGTAGAGGAGTCTAGAAATGCATCGAACAAGGGAAGAAAAACCGAACAGAGTAATGCGATAGAGGCACGTGTCGGCTACAGTGAACGACTTAACTAAGAGTTTAATAGATGAAATAGTATTGTAGTTCCTGAAGCAGATTGCAGTCATTGCACGGTGAGGCCGATTCGAGAACCAAGGCGCGGCAACAGGAACGGCGTTGGCGGCGGTGGCGGCGGTGGCGGCGGTGGTGGTGCAGTTTGGGCTTATCATCCCAGGCCATGGCGCCATCCCCCTCCCCCTCCCCCAGCACTGCCCGTTCTGCGTCACTTTTTCAAGCGAGACGCTCGGCTCAGGTCGGCAAAGCCTGCTTTCTTAAATGGCGGTACAATTATGTTAGAAAATGGGTGATGGAAGATAAACCGCCCTTCCCACCGTAATTACTCCCGCTCTCCATAAGCTTTTCCTCCAGAACTATATTCTTTCTGCCGCCGTAATTTTAATAGCATTCTAAATTCTACCGGGATGTTTTCTGAGCGGAATGGCAGTAGCAAGGGGGAGGGATCGAGAGCGTAGGGAGGGATGGGGGAAGGGGGGCGAGGGGCGGCACAGCACCACTCCAGAAAGCCGTTTACGGCCGATCTGAACCGGCCTTCAGACATTTTAATTGATCCTGGCCGATAGGGGCCGGGAAGCTTTATAGGCCCTGGACGTGCTACCTGTAATGGCGGCCACTGGCGGCAGCCAGCGCCGCCGCCGCCGCCGCCACAAGAGGCGGCTCATCGCGTCCCTCCCCCTCCCCCCGCCAGGCCGTCCGCCATTCAGCCCCGCCACGCCACGCCACGCCACGCCACGCTAGGCCGCGCCCACCACACCGCGCCTGTGGGCCCCGTTTTTCACGTTTGCTTTCCGGCGCATTCTTCCTTGCACGAATCCCCTCTCTTCTATTCCTTCTGTCATTATCATTGTTAGTTTTCTGGATTATGCAGGTGTAAAATAACCAGTAAAACAATATTTCCTGTGCCTTTCTTTCGAAAACTGCCAAGCCTTGCCTGTCTCTTAGGTGATCAAATATCTTCATATTTCGACTTATATCTCCTGTTCTTGCCATTTACCATGCCCTTGAGTATCTCTTTCATCAGACTATCCTTTCTTTATGTAAACAGAGTTGTTCGTCCTATTGTGAATTTTCTCTAATTTCTTCTTAACTCTCTTCGGCACCTCGTCGTTCGTGACTTTGTCGGTCCAATTAATACTCAGCATTCACTGCCGTGTGCATCTCCAATGCTGTCATTCTTTGATGGATTCGTTTCCTCAACATCGCACCGTGGTTTCTCCGATCCACACCAAGCGAATGCCGGGGCAGTACCCTAACAAACGGGCCACGGACCACGTGCGATCTTTCCTTCTTCTTCCTTGTTCTATCCTCACTCCTTACACACACACACTTAAACTAACATGCACTACACTACCACACATGCCGGGAGACCGGTCGGGCATTTAGAACTTGTCCCGGCTGGGGCGGTGCGCCACTGGTGGGAGATTCCTAGTTGAGGAAAATCCCGGTAGTCGACGGTAGGTCGGCACCGGATCTCGCCATCCAGTGGGGGAAGATCACCGCCACCTCCCGATGAAAAGCATGCACTACACTTACGGAACTAATAACCTCTGTAGTTGACGCGCCCGGAATCACTAACAATCAATCAATCAATCAATCAATCAACATCGCAGAATCAGATCCACAACGCTAAATAAATAAAAATAAAATATAAGTAAATAAATAAAATAATAGTTTGCCAGATATTTGCTCCCTTGCTGAAGGACTGCCGCAAAGACGCATATACCTGCCCCCCCCCCCCCCAAGCAGCTTGCGAGTGTACTGGTGCGCAGGTGTTCGCGAAATTGCTGAGATCATCGCCTTCAGTGTGAGGGGCCGAGTCCAATTATGAATGAATCGGGAGGAAGGATCTATTTTCCCCTCAACTGCATGAAATACGCCGATTCCTTAGATCGTCTCTTCCCCACCTGTCTTCTTTGTCATCGAACGTCATAACAAATAATGGACTGATGAAAATATGAGCAAGATGCTAAAATTGATGTAGGCCATGATTCCATCGCCATGAGCTAATATTAACCTCAGTAATACCAAGATATAAAATGTCCCATGCACAGTCAAGAGGAAAGAGGCCTCCCGAGTCCATCAATTAAATTTTGATTTTATTGATATTTTTGACGATTTTGATACATTAATTGATATAATTAATTATACATACTATATGAGCATTCATTTCAACACAAAATTTTATTCAATTTGTGTCTCTATATTGGGAAACTAGTGGTGCGACAATAGTACGTATTTTCTCGCACCTAATAACAGTTATGTAATATTATAATACCTTCTTTTTTACTCTACGTGTGACCGTGAAAATAAATTTAATAGGAGAGAATTTAATAGAAGAAAATTTGAGAAAATAACTTTGTTTTGCCGTAGTGCTTTCCTGCCCTCACAACCTAAGCTAGTAGTGTTTTGCTGAATGTGTCTCTCCGCTATAAATAATGTCAAGACTTCAAACTGACTTGAAAAACTGCAACACTGGACGAAGATCGGTAGATTAACGAGTACAAAACGCGAACTCAACATTTGGTCAAAGTTTGTGGGGCTTTCTGATTTTCTGACCGCACAAAAGGATGATAGCATTTCGCTGGAGTAATTTGATCCGAATAAACACTCGACTTAGACTGGTTTTAAAAACAGTATCAAGTAAACCCAGAGGCTTACAGTCTTATTAAAGGTCATACCTCCCACAAATAACATAGTGTTGTGTACCGCCACGATCAAATTTTCCCTAAAAAATTGTTATAAATATTATTATGTCTAAAATATTAAGGGACTTTCTATTGTATTTTGATTTATATAGTAAATATTTACAAGAAACTAGAAGTAAATAGTGACTTTTCAGTTACTCAATTAATTTCTTCTTCAAATCTGTCAAAGGAAATTGTTTATGTAGCATCTCATACTAGCCTGTCGTGTACCCGTGTGATAGGCGTGCCACAGCTCAGAAACCCTGAACCCTGAGTAGCAGATTAGCATGGCGGACGCAATACTATGTGATTTAACAGATCACCGTTCTCCTGTCCGTGTTTTGTGCGCTGCAGTTCGACAGTCCCTGTCGCGCATAACAATATAGTTCAAATCATGGGCACTGTAAAGTCTCGAAGTATTCACAATAATGCACAAAACTCACGGAACAGCGGAATAAATGAATGCAAAAGGGAAAACGGAATTTCGGCGTAGAGTAATTTTCCAGACAAAACAAAACTACGTGGTGTCGATTCTTTTCTTTCGGTCTTGTATCAGATGAGTTGAGGTAACAATGTTACTGCACATTAAAAGAAACAGATCAAACAAATGTCATTTAGAACGAAAAAAGGTTTTCTGCGCAAAAAATGATTTCATATATACTGTTTGATATAGGTTAATAATGCCCATATTAATTTAGAAAAAAATATGTTTCGTCGACCTTTATTAGTCAAGAAGTCAAATATGTGTGAGAAAGGAATATTATGAAGAAGCTCCCGACTAATGGATGCACGGCACCCCCCACATTAGTTCTCACCACTTCTGCTGAAACCGCGACCTGATCGTCTCCATCGCTGCCATCGTTTTCTAAGTTTACCGTCAGAGTATATTATTGAATTTATGAATCACTGCGACATACGGCCATTTTCAATATACCGCCTGCACGTGGTACTTTCAATAAATCAAAAAAAGAATTGCCATGATTTTTACAAAAACCACTGATTCCTAAATCAAGAAGCAAAGGAATTGTTGAATTCCTATCCTAATAAAGTGAAGCTTACAAGCATCATGAGTGTGGGATTTGCTTATGATTCATACAATTCGCTTATGTAAAATAAAAGTATGGGTACTAAAGTCTAAGATGGGTTTTCCCTGCATATTATGCCTACCTCAGACTGTATTCGGAACGTTATCGGTATATACACGAGCAGCTGAGTGTATTTGAAAGAATTCCGAATCCAACCGAGAATGAAGAAAGTGAATCTTATAAGAAAGTGACACATATTTCAACCTACATCTTCGTAGGGTTTCAGTTACTGCTTTACTAGTTTCCTTATAGTTTTTGTAGATTTCTTGTTGCTCAAAAATTGATTCTCCAAATTCTTGAAGGAAATCCTTGAGCATTTTTCTTAATTATTTTACCTTTCTTCAAAATTCATATTTTTACTAGTTGTTATCTTATTTGTAAACTGACGACAATTCTTTCTGAAATGTTGGCATCACAAAATTTCTAAAATTTCTCTTTTAAGTACGAAGAGCCCCTTCCATTTCTTCCCATGGCTTACAATAAATTAATAAATCCTTCATTGAACCTAATTTGATAAGAAGGTTTGAAGAACATTTTTTATCAACTTAGGGAAACTTCATAACATTTCTTACAACTTGTATGAAAGATTTTCATGAAAGTCGTGTCTTCTCTTTGCAATGGCTTTTACGATCCCTATTGTCTCGCTCTCCCACTCTCGTAAAAACAACAATACTTTATTCATCAGTCTCTAATCTCCACGAGCGATCACCTTAAGATCTCCAGATATGTTCCAGACAGGGCCGGATTTTCCTATAGGCTAACTAGGCTTCAGCCTAAGGCCTCAAGATCAGGAGGGGCCTACATTCAAATTGTTAGCAAAAATTAAATTTCACTATTCCAAACACAATGAACACTAAAACACTGAACCGAAAATAAGGAGAAATTATACGCATATGACTAATAAACAAACAGAAAAATGTATTGGTTAAGATCAATGCGTTCGGTTCTTTTGGTCGGTTCATTTGTATACACTAGATTGCACCAAAGTATAGTTCATACGTTCACTGATTGCTATGGCATATTTTGACGTACCTTATGCTACTAAGTTCTGGTTTATTCTTGCATAAATAAAGTGCAGATTGATGTAGATTGGAACAGATAAACAAAGAGACCTATTGATATCCCGATGTTCGGTTATATTCCTGTTATTGCGATAATATGAAACACGTGTTAATGTTAGTAGAAAAGATTCTTATTTTAGGATTCATACACGATCATTGGATTCTCGCCTTTCGAGTTCAGTAGGTTCAATACTTTAGTGAAGTATTTTAGAAAATCACAATGATATCACCGATGCTCTCAATTATTTACATTCAGATATTAATACAAAGGGTGATACTAGAGTGAGAGCCAACAATCTTTTAGAGAAGATGGGAGCATTTGAATTCGTGTTTATGCTCCATTTTGGGAATCGAATACGGAGAAATTTTTTCAAAAATAAATATAATTCTTCAAAGCCCTAATATTTTACTTAAGTTGTGCAAATTGGTACAGGTCACTTTTGGATATTTAACATTGAATTAGGGAAGATTTTGATGCACTTGAATCACAAGCAAAAAACACGTTGCCAAGTGCTGAATATAGAACTGCCAGAAGAATAGTAAGAAGTAAAAGGCAATGAAATTACGAAAATTCATCTGTCCCTTATGCCTTAGACGAACTCTCTTCCAGAGCGAAATTTAGGATTAAATAATTTATTCCTATATTAGATGCACTAGAATCAAATTTAGGAAAAAGAGCTTCTGTTTATCATGACGTAGTGAAAATTGTTTCCTTTCTTACCGATCTTACATTATCAAAAGTAGAACTTCAAAGAGGTGTTGAACTACTAATGCAAGAATACCCAGAAGATGTCAACAAAAATTTTACTGAACTATTTCATTTCAACACATATGTGAGACAAAAGCATAAGCCTTCAAAAAATTCCACATTGTCGCATACAGACTTGTATAAAATAATATTCAAAGAAAATATTCAAGTGACCTTCCCCAATGTGGAATTGATCTTACAGCTGTTTCTCACTTTAATAGTCACTAACTGTACTGGAGAAAGGTCATTTTCTAGACATAAAAATATCAAAAATCAATTAAGAAGCACAATGACTCAGACAAGGTTGTCTTCTTTGAGTTTTTGTGCATCGAAAATGAGACCTTCAAAAAAATAGATTTTGATGAACTTATAGAATTTTGCGCGAAAATGTTTCGAAAGAAATTCTTCTAATCTATTTCGTTTTAAATGTATACTTGGATTGAATCAGTTCTTAAATAAAATAACTATTGACATAAAATGTAATATGATATACAATTTGATATTTTCTTTTTGTGATCTGGATTTTGTTTGAATAATGTCCCATTCTTAGTTTAGTTTAAGACTTAAAATTCATAATAATTCATACTTAAACTTTGAATGCGAATTGTTATAAAATAAATTTATCTGAATTGAATTTGGTTTAATCTTCAATGTATTGAATATATTTAATTTAATTTGACGGAAAATATGATAATTTTTATTGCGTATTCAAAGTTCGTAGTCAAAGATTTTCATTATTTGAATTTTGTTTCTTTGTAAATGTGCGTTATGTTTGATTAGTTATTATTTTCACTACTATATATGGTTCAAATAAGTGTTCTCGACTTTTTTAATTGATTATCCGTTCCACATTTTTTATACAGGTTACTACCAATCACAACATGTTTCATTTAACATAATGATATAAATCGCAGTAATGATGTATTTTATTATCTCTCATGTAATTTACACACTTAAAAATGGGAGATGAAAAAGTCTCATAAGTGGAATAGCCTAGGGCTTCCCTTAATCTAAATCCGGCCCTGGTTCCAGATACGTCTTTTCACGCGGAATATTCTCTAGAACTATCTTCATATTTCCGTAGGTTTCCTTCGTAGTAATAACGTGAACAAACGGAGCTGATGGAAATTTATTCCCATTGTGGAGGACAAATTTTAAGCAAATTTTTGATGAATCAAACAAACGCCATGCTTCTGAGTTATGATCATATCCTAGAGTGTCTACCACTGATGAACTAATATTACAGTGCACTATACAACATTCTTAAGAAAAAGTCCTTAAATGTATCTTGACAATTGCGAAAACATCGTACACATCGTAGTTTTACGATCAAAGAACTTCCACCAAATTGTTTGTAACCTCAAAAGTTTTATCTGTATTTTCGATAAATTTAGATCACGCACTAAATCATTCAGATTTTGGTTTCACTTTGTGTTATTTTTTTCCTAGGGCTTTTATCCAGCCGACAGCCGGTTGCCCTTTACGTCCCGAAGGGACGCATATTCGACCATACACTAGACAAACACTTGCGGGCTCCTCTGATCTGGGGTCAGCAGAACGCGAGGCCCTCCGCGACAACACACACAAAGTCAAGGGACAAACAGCCATGCCCAAGGCGGGGCTCGAACCCGCGACCCTTCTGACCGAAGCGCTGAGTCGGTACTCGCTCTTAGCCACCTCGGCCATCCAGGTCGGCTTTTGTGTTATTACTTAGACTTATTAGAAACGCTAAAACTTGGATACTGTCGATCTTCATCGTGATGTTGCCTGTTGCTCTTCAGTACTTGAATTTTCAATTTCACCAATAGTGACAGGATGAGGCGGTATTGAGATATCTTCGCTATGTGGAATAAATGGAATCGCTGCAGGTATGTTGGGATACTATATAGCATTCATGAGTTCCAGGCAGAAAATAAGGGGTAATAGGGTTTCCCGCCATAGTCATTTATGAAGGAACTCGGGGCAGTTACCAAAAGTAGGGACGATCCCGACAAAATCAAGATAGGTGTCTAACACAAGTCCTGAGAAAACTATGTCCTCCTCCTCCTCTTGTCAAAAACAAGCTTAACACAGGTCAACTTATATCTATATGGTTCTCCGAGACAATTAGTAATAATAATTTGTTTGCGTTAATTAGCTACAATCAAAGATAACTCATTTCGTATATTACCTTTACATTTTTATTATAATTATATCTTCATAAAATATGGAATTTCGGGAGTCGGGAGTTGACAATACATACCGTATGTGAATAATTTAACCAGACTCACAAATTTTGCACGCAGTAAAATTTTAAAAAATCTCACTCAGAATAATGAGTACATTGCAATTTTTAAAAAAATAATTTAAAAATGTAACTTTCTTGTAATTTTTTTAAATTAATTACTTTTTTTAGCTTTTATCAATTTACGAATATTTCTCATTATCAATATTTCTGTCAATCCATAATATTAAGATCATGTGTGATCTAGCTGTTTTACATTTGAATGCTGATTGATTTTTTTAATTCCTTTGTTTTACAACAGGAATGAAGAACTGTGATCAATTGCTTATGCCAGATTTTAAAAAAGAGGCTGAATCGAAAACTTTCCATGATATACCTATTTTCTCTCCTATCCGACCTATTGAGCAGGGAAACATTGAATTTTCTCTGATGTGAATGTTAACTTCAGATAATTCCCATCATTCCTGTTTAACTTGCTGTTTGTCCTCGCAGCCAACGACGCTACTACCAGTCGTCGCTCCCCCCACCCCTGCCCCGTTTCACCGGTCGGCGCGCGGCCCTCGACTTTGCAATGGAGCCGAGGCAGACGAGAAGGCGAAACTAATGTTGCGTGAAGACGTTTTCGTTGTTTTCTTTCCAACTCGTCGTAGTGCTACAATTATTATAAGGTCCTCTATTAAAGAAGCCAGAAAGCACGTTCTTATCATGCATTTTCCATTGGATCTGCCTGACGAGTTAATGCCGCGCACGTTAGCTGGTAAATTACAGCTCCCGCACTGGCCATAGAGTAGTGTCTGGTAGCTGTTATGGCGTATGACCACTACAGTTCAAGGAAGAGAGGGGATTTGCTTTTAATTTGGACCACTTTTATCTCGGCACGGAATCTCTAACTCATCACGGGGAGAAGAAAAAAAAACTAGTTCTTGCCCTCCCTCTCTCTACCTCTCTCTCCTCCCTAATCACACGCCGGGGAGGGAACCATTATATATTTTGTATCCGCACGCAATGTACCGCAATGCTCATTCAGAGATAGCGTGCCTCTATTGGAAATTGGGGCCGATGCAAGTGGCCCCCTCCTCACGGTCGCTCGCCTGCCTCACTCCCCCTCCACCCACCCCTCTCTCTTCACCATCCTCTCCGCACCCGACCGCTTTCTGGGTGCTTAATCTGGGCTTCAAAATCCTTCTCTTGTGGCGTTTGGGTCGCTGGTAGCTGAGAATGGATGGGGGGCACACGCATTCTTGAACGTAGTCGAGAGACGGAGCTTTAGGCCATTGACAATGAAGACTATATTGCTGAAACGTTTACTTTAAACATAAATGTGAGCGTATCGTTTACAATTATTATGGACGTAAACTCGAACGTGAAGACAGCCACACATCGATATAATAATATTTCGAAATAAATACTCGAACCAGAAATTCTGTATTCAAACGAACGAAAGTAAGTAAAATGGACGTCTTGATGCATGGATGACGATTATTTCTAAAACCGCGAGCACGACAATTGATTCTAGAGGATGTTGAATGAACAATGATGATGAGATGACGAAGAGCAAAGTTTTTTCTTACAATCTTCATTAGTATCCTAAGGAAAACGATAGACCTTAAATATTGCTGCAGTACACGAGCATGTGTTCTCCTATCACGTCTATGTAAACGTAAAAAATTGAAGTTTGCGAACTTTCAAGGTTAGGTCTTGTATTTATGTTCGCGTTTACGTACACGTTCACCTTCTTGAATGATTCCATCAGTCACATGGCACCAAGGCTTTGAGTTTACGTTTAAGTTTCCTCGTGATTGAGTCTTTGTTCTCCTCTTTTCGAATCAGGTGATTAGTGGTAGTTTGCTTTAGCCTTTCACTGTGTGAAATTTGGTAGGGTCATCAAGAAAGATGAATGATATTGAGAGATTCACGATTACGGATGACATGAGATTCAGATCGATAGTAGTACATACAACAACATATATTTTAATCGAAGCTTTCGACGCGACGTACTGGAACGCTGCTGCAAACCAAGATTTATGTAATATATGACAATTCATATAATATATGATATGATAATATATGATTAATATAGTATGATATAATATACCTAGTTTATTATATCATACTAGGTGGCACAGAAGTCATGCGGAATTGCGTTCAATTCAACGCAGATGTCGTCACAGATAACCAAGCGTTGTGAATGTGACATCATCTTTGTTAGTTTTCTGCGTAACTCTGAGCAAATATACCTATGAATCTTCGCAACATTTCTGTGGAAAAATGCGCAACAATTCGGGTTTTTGAAAAGTGCGCAACATTTGTGTCGAATGGCCGGCAAATTCAATTTATAAGCAGGTGCGAAACCTTACTTGTTCTCATGTCGATTGGTTCGCTTTAACAATATAAGTAATCGTAATAAGTGAAATAATTGTAGTGCTCGAAAAAAAATATATTGTACATCCCATATTTAGTTATATTTATAAGCAGAACCATTTGAATGTTTCCATTTTAACATGTATATACAAGTATTAATCGATCAAGTCTATGAAAAGTTTTAGAACATAAATGATGGAAACCAAACTATATAAAAGTAGCGATACCTTCCAAGGCCTTATTCCTTCCTTATCCCAACCTTCAATCATATATTTTAGTATTATAAATACAGATAAAATGTCTCTTTCCTCAGAAGGTGCTATAAATTGGAGGAAGAGGAATTGTTTAACTAACTACTGCTACCGTTTACTACTAACTAGTCAAAAAACTGGAGAAATCATTAATTAGACGGTTTGGTAATGTAGATACCTTATTAATTCAAATTAAATAAACAGAGGTTGTCTGGTATCAAGTTTCTATTTCGCTTAAGATCTTTTCGATCGCGTAGCGATCATTGTCAGAGCTTGTAGCTGCTGGGCGGAAAACGAAGTTCTGCTTCGCCTCTGTTTATTTAACTGGAGAAATCATTTTACAATGCTAATTTTAAGTAATGCAAACAAATAGTACACTTTATAACTTAAATATCTAATAAAGAAGCATCATTTGTTGGAACACAAGGTACTTTGATTTCTTCAGAATCAAATATCAATTCAGTAAGTTAATATTTTAATTCCTACTGAAATCACCTCAAGAAATATCGCAAAGGATTGTTATTTTTTCATAAAATATTTAAGTGGTACCAAGGTTTTTTGAATACGGCGTAAGGATGTCTATGTGCTGACCACACCTAAAAATTTACAAACGGGTAAACGATACATTAAGGCAAGAAAATGCAATTTTTAAAAAGAAATAAGTGGCAAAACAAATACCTTTCACATTGCAATGACAGACGCTTTCCTGAAATGAGTTAAGTGTCTGAAAATACTTAATTAGAAATTAATTTACCATAAATGATTGTAGAGAATATTTTAAATTCATTAGCAGATCTGAACGAATTACAGAAGCAATTTCAAATCCAGAGAAAAATTGGTTAAATGTGAATGTTGATTTGAACATTCCCAATTTAGAATACACAGATTTGATTGCCAGCATTCTTGATGGCAACTCAAAACATTCCTCTCGAGTACAACTAGACAAGAATGGTAAAAACAACATAGCAGGAGTTAGTGCAATTGAAATTTAAAACTAAGCATCTTGAACTTGGTCTATCAATATGAGAGAAATATCACAGAATGTTCCGTATGAGGCGATAATGATGCTGTCTAGAGGACATTTGACTTTTTCTTCTACTAAAATAATGCAAAGAATTTTTATTTTTCATAAAATATTTAAGAGGTACTACCGTTCTTTGAATATGGCGTAGGGATACCTATGCGCTAACCACATTGAGCACCCCTTAACGAAGGTCTGCTCAAGCAGAGCGAGTCGGGAGCGCAGAGCCGTATTCGCTATCGAGAGCAAGTCACCGGAGGCGCCTCATCGCGCGGCTTGCGATAACTTCTGTCACAGTGTACCGAGAACTCCAGTCGCGGAAACATGGAAGTCGACGCCAGCACTTCGCAAACCGAAGCGTCCACACCGACGATTTTCAATGCAGCGTGGAAAGAAAAGTATCTTTTCGAGGATGGCGGCAGCTAAGTTAAATATTTGGTTAGCGAAAACGTGTTTGATCACGTGAAGTTTATTTTGAAACGGCATTTTACGGTTAATCATGTTGCTGACTATGACAAGTACTCTAAAGGAGAACGTAAGGAAATTTTCAATGCTATTAGAAACAATGCGTTTCAAGAAGTACGTTTTGGATATATTTTGATGTTCCTATATTGTTTAACAGTAAAATGACACAATACAAAAGAGGTTCATTTTATTTATTTTAACTGTCCCTTTGGGAAAGAAGGACCCCTCATTCTTCTCAAAATTAGCTTCAGTGTTCAACATTCACGAAACATCGAATTTTGGAGAATCTGTAAATGTATTCAAAACATTGCGTTCAGATTTTTGAAATCCGATTTGAGGAGTTGTTAGATTTACAATTAGAATTCAATATATTTGTTTCACCTTCGTCTCTTGACATCGGCTTTTTTCCCTCGTGATTTTCAATTAGAAATAACTGATTTGCAGTGTGACACTAAATTAAGAGAGAAAAATTGTAACCATTTAATTTCTTGCATTTATTGTGCAGAGAATAATTATTATTCGGTCTCATGCCCTCGAAAGAATCACCCTCCGAAATGTAGAAATTGTAATGGGGCGCACAGAGATAATATCCGAACATCAGAATGATTATATTATAACAAAGTTTGGAAAACAAATCAAAAACATCCCACTAAACATCACAAAACCTGAGAAGTAACCATTAACCATCTCCCCCAAATACCATTTACCATTTCCCCAACATACTTAACACTTCACCTATGTACCAGCAACTAACCAGCACCCAAAAAACGCCACCCGAAACCAATCAGCAAGTAACTCCTATAACAATATCTCCCATAATAACTCGCCTAAATACAGTTTCTTAAATTCTCCACTCGTACACAATATCATTAACTCCATATCCACACAATTAATATCATAAACACTCGTACGAGCCATTGTTCAAACTATTCAACAAGCAACAGCATGACTTCTAGAATTCAGTGGGAAATATAGTTATTCAAATTATCGTTTCCATGTTGTCGCGGCAGGAAGTATTATTCCTTGACGAAGGACATAATGGATAAGAGCTCAAAATGTATTGCTGATTTATTCCTGAAAACAGATTTGATTACATCGGTGCTTTTTTTGTTTTTTTGTTTTTTTTAACTCAAAATTCAAGTAGTATATGATTTAGTGTAGGGATCACAGAATTTTGAAAACGTGCACAGAATTCACTTCTCCCCATAGCGTCATACACAGTTTTAACTATTTTTGACGTTAAATAAATGAATGAATGAATGAATAAATGAATAGATGAATAAATAGATGAATATATAAATAAATAAAAGAAATAAAAGAAATAAAACGAATAAAACGAATAAAACGAATAAAACAAATAAAACAAATAAAACAAATAAAACAAATAAAACAAATAAAACAAATAAAACAAATAAAACAAATAAAACAAATAAAACAAATAAAACAAATAAAACAAATAAAACAAATAAAACAAATAAAACAAATAAAACAAATAAAACAAATAAAATAAGCTGCTCCTCGGAACAGATCGCTGGGCGGCTCTACCTTAACTCATTGCCCCAAGACCGGGACGCTGTTGGTAGGTAGGCCTTGGCCCTGTCAGGAGCTGTTGTGCCAGTTCACACGCAACAGAGAGACAGACGGACAGAGGTTATTTGTTGCAAGAAAAATAGACTTTTTAAAGTGCTCAGTTTAACTCAAATGCTTTGAAACTAAAGCATTTGCTTTCAGACGCAATAGCAACATTTGTGCAAACTAGCATAGCTTTCATAAGATTGCAGGAGCTAAATAAGAGGATGCGCTCTTCTCCCTACAAATATCCACGTTCAGCAGCATGATCTGAACTTTTTATCATTTCTTTGTTGCGAACTCCGTAATCTTACTTACGTAGTTAGTCTGGTTTCTTTTTCTCCTTTCGATAAAACTCATCATCAATCCTTTCACAGCAAAAAAAATATGAAATCAAACTGAACTGTAGTACAGCATAGAGCGACCCAACTTTGTGTTGATGGGTGAGACACTGACGCTTTTTCGTAAATCATCTGCAATCAAGTCTGTTTTGGTGTAACGTTTTTGGCAAAAATCATGAACAACAGCAGGTTTCTTGTCATTGAAGTGATGATGTTTTCTATCCTTCCTTTTAATACTGCCAATAAGTAACCCCTCTCAATCCTTTTTCACAAGCAAAACAGCCCATCATTCTCAATAGTCTCATCAAAAATTAAACACTTCTCAGTCATTTTCAGGCAAAGGTGGAACTACGCTTCTGAGCACTTATTACGTGAACAATGATACTGAACCTTTGTTCTAGTCCTAAAATGTAAGAAATCCTTGAAAGGATGGGGTTTTGCCCTCATTGAAGAAATAAAAGCAGAATCACTGAAGGAGTACCGAAAGCGGCGTTTCAAAAGAACTTCGAAGACCAGAAAAATGCTGTTAATTGAAGTTGTTGTTGTTGTTTTTTTTAAGAAAAACTAATTTTCCGCGTATTCATTGTAAGATAAGATTTCATAGGTAAGACGGCTTGGGGCTATCCGAATCTCGATTAACCGAGGCAGATTTTAGGCAAAAACAACAGAAAAACTCACTTCAAAATTGTAGATGCCGTTAATGATTTTAGGAATATTGGGGCTTCCCCAATCCACTTTTTATTTATTTATTTATTTATTTATTTATTTTACGTCAAAAAAACAGTTAAAAACTGCGTATGACGTGCTATGGGGAAAAGTGAATTGTGTGCACATTTTCAAAATTCTGTGATCCCTACACTAAGTCATATACTACTTAAATTTTGAATTTTTGAAAGGGAGAAAAAAAAGAAAGAAAAAAAAAACTCCCATGTAATAAAATCTATTTTCAAGGATAAACAAGCAATAAATTTTGAATTTTGAAAGGGAGAAAAAACAAACAAAAAAACTCCCATGTAAAAAATCTATTTTCAAGGGTAAATAAGCAATAAATTTTGAATTTTGCAAGGGAGAAAAAAACAACAAAAAACTCCCATGTAATAAAATCTATTTTCAAAGATAAATAAGCAATAAATTTTGGCTCTTATTACTTCCTGCCGCGACAACGTGGAAACGATAATTTGAATAATTGTATTTCCCACTGAATTCTAGAAGACGTGCACAGAAAATGAATTTACATTTATGTCCAGAAGCAAAACAAGGGGCCATCTCAGCATTTGCTCAATGGATCAGGGAAACTGGACGAAAAACCTGATCGAAATGGGGGTCATTGACCCGGAAGCTGTGTTACAATAGTTGTTACAGGTTGTTTATACTCATTTATACAGTCCAAATGGTAAATAATGCATTATGTATCATTGTTAAAAATAATGTTACTTTTCTTGTGATGCTCAGTATAGTCTCTAATTGTATAGAAGCAGTTATGCAGCAGAAACGATTTCACTTGGGATTTAAACTTTTCTATTGAATTTAATCGTTTAATGTCATCTGGCAAAGTGTTGTAAAATAATGTACCCTCTCCCTCAGAAAAAATGTCGTTCAAAATTCTATCTTCCACACCGCGCCGACAAACTTGGACACCCCTCGGCCTGGGGGAGGGCAGGGGGAGGGACGCGTTGACCAATCGCTAGCAGGTAGAACCACAGGTGTCTGTGATTGGTGCAACATCCCAAGGGGCAGAAAGAACGCTGTCTCAGGGGGAGGGGGCTAGTTCGTTTACGTACGAGACGGAAATATCGTCATATTTCCCTGCCGAAAGAGATAGTTTGCCTGCGCGTACGCCACGACGAAAAAAATATTTCTAAGCGGGGTTTTCCGTCCAGAATAATTGTCTATAGACCAGTAAATATTTATCATTTTAGCAACAATTATTCTAACTTTTAGTAATCGATTTGTAACTCCTGACAAACTGCTATTTTGAGATATTCATTTCAGGCACAATTTGCGGAGCCTTCACGGCCGTTCTAACGCATATTTCGAATTTGTTTATAAAATTATAAATTGTTGCAAAATTGTTAATTCGCTGTTTTTGGTTCTGGGACATCGGGAGACTCTCCCCTTTAGATTTGCAAAATTTGGAAATTGTTTATAAATTTGCAATTGTTGCAAATTTTTTATTGTGTAATCTGAATGGCGTTTAAATGTGATGCAAAATTCCGGAATCCGTTCGGTGCTATTATATCTCGTTCTCGAGATATATGTAATTGTTTATAAGAAATTAACATCATAGTAGACCCCATTTGTTTGCGCTTAATTCATTCGCGCTAGCAGAATAGCGTGGGATGGGCATACTGAAAAAACAGTTCTCCAATGCCGCGCTTTTGCCTGCCACATACGCTTAAAATGCACTTGCTTGTAAACAAATTCTGTAGCCAATTTCATTATGCTAAATTCGTATTTTTACGGCGAGTATGAGCATAACTTTTATTTGGTTTTATATTCTCTTTTAAGTCCTACAATTTGCAAGTCGATATATTTATCAAATAGGAAAGAAATTGATTATAAAAAAATATTTTTCAAGGTGCATTACGCCCAAACAATTGTTTCTGTTTTTCTATCAAAGGGATGTTGAGCAACCGAATAAATGTATTATTAATTTTTTTAAGTCCCCTGTTAACACCGAGAGTCAGAAATTATTTGTTCCTCTTGTTTAACCATTACCATTAACAAATAGCGAAACATATTGCTTAGCTGTTTGCTATAAACTGCACTGGATTGGATGAATGTAGTGTTAAGGTTTACAAATACAGAAATATTCAATTTTGTGTTATGAAAGATCACATGAGTAGAATCACACATCACAATATTTACACAAGTATAGAAATTTCTAAATAAACGTGTATAAACTTTAAGTTAATATTTTCAATTCAATTTATCATTCCTTTCTAAAACTGTTAATTTGATGATTTCATTGTATAATACTCAAATCAGAGCTTTATGTGCTAAATCTACGCATTGTTAATACATATTTTTAAACAACATTAATATATTTAATATACATTTAAAAGGTTTTTAGATTGGCGAACGTTTCAATGAAATTTCATGAATTCCTAAATGTTTGAAAATAAATACTTGTAAAATTAAATAATTGTAGCGTGTAAAAATATAACAAACTCACGTATTTGGTAAAACGAGTTGATATTACTAAAAGAAAGCAAAACAGATGTTATAACAATTCAAAGAGATTTAGCGTTTGTTTACAGTTTAGTAAATATCAATGCACTAGCATTTCCCAGTGAAAATACAAAGAACGAACTTGGTGGTCAAGTGATATGACCTTCCCAACACAGACTACATTTCAGTATCGTCAGAGTTCGAAGGTGGTTTGTTTGCCGCCATTCTACGAATCTATCAAAACCTTGAATTTTGCACGACCATCTGTACAGTGAGAACGTAGCGGTTTATTAAACGGAAACGGGCCATTCGAGGTATCTAATGTGCACTCTTTGAAAACGTTTAACCATTATAAACTATCCCTAAAAAAAATATCAAATAAACAATGTTAAAGGTCACCAGCTTAACATTGCCTTTACTATTTGAATGATTTCAACATCCCCAAAACCAACAGAAAACCCATGTTTTACAGGTTATTATAAAACCAATTCAATAAATATAAGCATGTATTCACGTTATTATTTTTAAACACTCAAATATCTACGATGTTATTTGATTCATGTCTTCATCGAAGATCTGAGATTAAAAAACTGATAAGCAGAGAAAATTAAAGTAATTTTGAGTGATTGATGAAGTTGAATGATCAAACGAAAAACAATGTTTCTTGCTTTATATAATGCTATCGTGTTTAACAGACATGTAATTACATGTGATACCTATATTTAAACATCCAAACTAATGAAAATTTTAAAAATTAAAATCATCAATAAAACGTTGATTCATCAGCAAGGATTATATTATTAAATACCTTTTTTGAGATTCATGTGCTCCTGTGTGAATAACGTAGTAAACGTGATTCGTATGATTCAGTTTCTCAGAATAATACAAAACCTGCTAGACACATACACTAAACATAATAGTTGTCAAATAGTTATTTACGACATGAGTATCATAAGATATCTTATTACAATACGAAATTGGAGAATTATCAAACAAGACTCTTTAGCCGAAATTGTTAACCAATTGAATATTGTAATATAATGATACCATTTGAATATCATAGAAAGTAAGACGCAATTTGTCAAAATTCATGTGAACTATAATTTTTCTTTAAATTTTACTCCTTATCCTGCGAAAGATGTGTGACAGTACTTATGTTAACAGTTATACTGCCATGGGTTTAATTAATTAGTTTGCAGTACGCAAATTATTGTTTTTGGTTTTAAAGAAGCATGGATATACAGAGTATCGGGGAAGGAAACGTCGAAAGTTTGAAAAGAGCTGTTTAAACAATTTTAATCATACTTTGTCTAATAAACTACATAGATATTTTGAATGGCTGAGCTGCAATAAACACGCAAATGTTGGTTTGAAAATATGATTTCTACGCAAAACTTTGCATTCTAGAATCATGTAAACAGACCAGAAACATGTAACATGTTTATTATTAACAATATAAATTAATATATTAGTTCAGAAAAAAAATTAACCGAGAAATAAAAAAGCAGTCGAACTGTGAAAATTAGGTGCTTTTGGATTTCTAGGTTAATTTTTTTTTCTGATCAAATGTATTCATTTATTTTGTTAATCATAAACAATTTAGATATTAATGAAGTGTTTATATGCTTCTACAACGCAAATAGTTGCCTAGAAAACATATATCCAAACCAACTTTTGAATGTTTATTACGGCTTAGCCATTTGGAATATCCGTGTAGTTTATTAGACAAAATAAGCTTAAAATTGTCTTAACAGCTATTTTTCGAAGATTCGACATTTCTTCCCCGAATATCCTGTATATAAAAGGCTTGATTTCTGTTGTTACGCGACGGAACGGCGTTCCGGTTCTTTGGAAATAATTATGAAATTATATTATATATAAATAGCTATTGCTATTATATTAATAATTAATTTGAGGCGCGTTTCGGGGCCTAAGATTTTAAAAATAATGTATATATGTATCATAATAACTCTTATGACGACACTGTTCTCAGTTACGTCAAGTTTTAATTTAGAGAATCAAAGTGAATGGTCTAAGTTTACTCACCTAAATAAAGTTTATCTTACTATACATGCTATTTAGAAAGTGTTTTATGTTCAAAACAAGTGTTGCCTCAACAGCATATATTTTCACGTATTATTCGTAATTGCTATGCAATATTCAATACGGACTATGTGAACCTGCAAAAAAAGAAACAAAAAAAAAGACCTACTGCAGCAGAAAATATTTTCTACTCGTCGGGATTCGAACTCGGGTCTTTAAAGTTAACTCACCTGACACGGTTCCCCCTCACCACCAGGTACACGACAAGACTACCTCCTTTCCGATGCGAAAAGAAAGTGAAGCATTTGCAGTTTTAAAAAGAAACAGGGTGTTCAATTTATCTTGATACAAGATCTATTTTTAAAAAGAGATTTCATTAAACAAAAATCTCTAGCGTTCATATTGTTTTTCGACAATGTTATAAAGATCAGTCGGGGCTAATATTATACAGTAGAAAATTGGGGTTAATGTATTACACTTTAAGAGTTGTTATTTATTTTTGTCCAAAATTAACAAGAAAATGACAAATGATAGGAAATATATTCTATTATAATGACCATATAGCAAACACTCAGAATGTAACAATATTTGGGAGGAAAAAAATCAAAACTAAAATGCCTATTTTTTCCAGTCAAAAACTTTACCACCGTGATATAAATCTTTTGATGTTACTTCGTTATTTTTTATGACACGATATTTTTGAAAATAAGTTATCATTAAGAAAGAATTAATATTCTTTTCTGCGTTAAAATAATGCAATAATATTAATCGTGTCATGATATATACAGCCTCAAATTTGTGGAGCTAATATGATACAACTTAAGAGACTAATGTAATACGGGTGTCGGGGCTATTTTGATACACTAAAAATTAACACGCAGACAACTGGAAGGGATTTTTTTATGTTTAATATTACATCAAAGGCGCTAAAATTCCGATTTGATGTTGATAAACTATCCAAGTGTTTATCTGAGAAAGAAAGACCAGGCGACAATTCATATAGATTTCCTCGTTCTCCTCCCTACCCAGTACATGGTGATTCACTTATGATTATCAATTTGCGGAAGCTTCTGCTGTTTCAGTGCAGTTACTGATTTTTCACTGGAATCACAAGGAACCAGGCCTACAATAGGAGCTAACACCATCCCTTCAACTCCAGATATCAACTGTTCTCATCCAGTACTTTTGAGATAATACTGTTGGAAAAACATTTTAAAAAAACAGTAGCCCTCCAAAGAATAAGGAAGCGGTTAGACCCACTAGCAGCAATCATTACTAGTGAAGAGTGGATCATTACTAGAAAAGAGTGGAGTGTTTAATTTACATCAATTTAATATCTCTTTTTAAAAAGAGATTTCATGAAACAAAAATCTCTAGCGTTAATATTTGTTTTCGACAATGTTAATAGGTATTTGTTTGCAATTTTCGAAAATTCAGATCGTTCGCTCAAAATTGAACGTACGCCACTTTTAAACATCTTGTGCTTCGAGGAATAGATTTACAGAAAAATTGGAGCTCTTTTTGAGGAAATTATGTAAATATGATGGGGTTTGGTGTAAAGTACCTTCAAAATTAAAGATTCGTTTCAA
>BLKR01011544.1:0-30974 GCA_011170035.1 Teleogryllus occipitalis
CAAAAGAAAACTATTGGCTGTGTATTAGAAAAAGTTCATCTGTTACCCACTTCGCTGCTTGCTCTTGACAAGGAAGTACGCGGTTCAAGTGTGTCACATTGATATTGCCAACCCGTCTCTTGTAGGTAAGTATCAAATCCCGTACTTCCTATGCCGTGCCTGTTTTGTATATTACTCATCTGGAATCATGTGTTCGAATTTTCTCCATTCTATAACCTAACTTCCCATGTCCCCCAAAACCAATACTTTGTTTTTGAAATTTTAATCCATTAATGCAAATGGACATCAATATATAGATTGCATTTTATCCAAAGGGTATTGCATTCCGAAAATACATTTCTTAATTTGAAGCATTTTTTTAATTGTATGGAAAATCAGTTATAACTTGGACAACAGATCTCAAAGATTTTACACGATAAGCAACTTAATACCTATAATTGGTTTGTATTTGAGCAATTTCGCTCATTCAACAAAGATATCGAAAATGTATTGTATCAAAAACAAATTTCTTCTTCTACACTTCTGTAAATTTGTAGTAATATTGATGATAATGCAGATATCAGCTCATATTAAAATTTTTGTCATCGCAATATTTTTTAAACTTTTTAATTTTTTCTAATAAACTTGCTATAAAACATAAAAACAAATGCGGCGTCTCTGGCCGCTAAGAAACAAAAGAAATCCAGGGTTACCTTCAGAGCCCATTTATTATTTGTTTTATCTTTTAGGTGTACAAGTGAAGTGTAATCACGTATACCTACAAGTTCATAAAATAAAAGTTTTTGATTTGTACCTTTTCTGAAAAAGGGGATTCTGATATTCATTTTCGGAGAAATTTCATATCTTCAATGTCACGTGATCCAATTATATTTAATAAATTATTTGGAGTTATGTAAATTTTGAAAGTAAAAAATTAGTATCAACTTCAAAAGTAAATGAGGTTATGTATTTAGCCAGTGTACTGCCATCTCTTGCTTGCATACTTATACTGTAAAGTATATTGTAAATATAATCCATACTGTATAGCTGTCGTACATTTTAAATTACTAACAAGCAGAAGTCATTCCTAAGAGCAGAACACTTGTAAAATATTTATGTTATTTGGTTTAAAATATTCTTTATTTGTGTCAATGAAGCATAATTTACAAGATATAATGTTTGTAATAAAAAATTGAATTTTCATGAGTTGTTTGATATTCATCAGCTCTCGCCCGTTCCTTCATTCTCACGCGTCCTTATGTCCATTGACTCAACAAAATTCATTCAGATAAAACAGGTGTTTCCATAATAATATATTGAGCAATAAAATAATGATCGGGTTTTATTAATTTCGAAAAACAGTGACATTATAAAAGGAATTAATTTCTTCTGTTAATCGTAACACTTTCATCTAGATTGTGCTGTATATTATGAATTGGTTATGAACAACGGGCCTGTGAACATATTCAAAAATACAAATCGCCTTTTGATTAAAATGTTTACCTAAATACACTTGGTAATGTTAAAGAGCGATAAATGTTAAAGAATGATACCTATCTGTCCTTTGAGCAAGGGCGTGGTGAAGACCTACTGAGGAAGCAATACCGACACAGAAAACATTAAAAATGTAGATGTTGAGATAAGGTAGGAGACTAAAAAACTCAAAAATTATTATACGTATCAGCACAAGTCATATGACACTTTACCCGTTTGAGACACTTCAAAATTTTGAATCTCAACCCAACATTTAAAAAAATTAAAAATTAATTTAAAAATATGTAACCTTACGATTTTACCAACTCTACAAATTTCAAACAATATAAAGTTTGCTAAGAATGATTTATTAAGAACAAATAATTTAGTATGATGGTGTATTAAAATAATTTTGGGCTTCATTGTCTCAATTCGAAAAATCGTAATAAATTAATCTTTTTATTGAAATATCTTCTAGGATATTACTAGACATCGGATGTTTAGGCACTAAAAAACGTTTTTTTAGGCGCCTAAAAAGGCGCTGAAAACGTCAAGAATAAGGAGTCACTGTCATAAGTTACATACACAATCAAATGGAAAAATTGTAATTTTTGTCTATATTATTTTGTAAACTTAAATACACAAAACCAGTTCGTAGATTTTAATGTAAAACTAGATTTACATATTTACAACTCTTCTACATTTTATTCATAACAGTTTCCATTACCAGTAATATTTACATATTACCAGTAACTTTTCAAGGATCACAATTTCAAATTTGCGACGACTGGGAGACAAAATCAGTTTGAATGCGGAGAAGGATATCTGAACGATGTGACTGGCAAATATTTTAGCAATCCAACACTAGCACCACTGAAACCTTCTGGGAATTTATCTTTATTTCCACTTAAAATTTCGGTTCTCTCGGTGTATCGTCCATGTTCTCAGATCATGGCTGGTATTTATGAAATAGGGAAATGGAGAAAAATCAGTTGGTATACTTTCGGGAATTCACTCGTAATTTTAAATTTCAAGACGTGAATCGAAGATTTCATAATGAATGGTCACGTTGGACCATACCGATTTTCCGATATCTTAGTATTGTGTATAAATATAATAAATAAAATGCAAAAAAAGTCCTAAAAAGGTATTTATGCAAAAAATAGGCATTTATGCAAAAATAAGCATTATAAAATTCGTCTAATATAATCAATGATATTAACCCACCAATCAGATCTGCTCCCATCCACCTACAATCATACCCAAAAACCTTTTACGAAAGCACCAAAGATATAATCAGGGCCTACAACCTCCCAAACATATCGGTGGGAAGGTATAGAACACCTAAATATCCTCCCTGGGTCACACCAAAATTTACTGTCGATTCCTTTCCCAAGAATCTCTCCAACTCTAACTTGAACGACTCCGACGCTGATCTTATCCTCAACGAGATTCTCAATAAATATCAAGATCACGATGTCATCCACATCCAAGATACGCTGGAAACAGACAGAATGGGCTTATACATCCAATCTCCATGGAAGACCTTTCATATCAAGTTTAGGAACTTTGCAAGTAAAAATAGCGCTTACAATTATGCTTTCCTAATGTCAATGAACCTTGTCAAATCCAACCCAAATAAAAAATGTATTATTTTATCAACATATATACCGAATGGCATTAAAGTTTCACCCAGTAATTACCTACAATTAATCTTCACCAACCTGCTTGAAATCTGCAAAGAGACAGCTGACATGTGTATTCAACCTGTGGTGATCCACATTACAAAGAATGTAGAAGCAAGAACTCCGATTAGCAGATCACCCACACCTATGTTACTTATTGACTTTGAAGAGAAAGTAAACAACAAAATGTCTTACACAGTTGAGGATTACGTGAAGTTTACTGGCAAAGTCATGAAAAAGATGTGGTCAAACCAATGGAACAATCTCAAAGCAAGCACAACGCATAAGAAAATTGGTGAATTTTTTGCCCTCAAAACTAATGAAAATCTCTCACGTCGTGAACAAATAACTCTTTCACGCATCAGATCCGGCCACACCAAATTTTCCCATAGACATATACTAGAGAAAAATTCCATCCCAGTATGTACCTCCTGCAATTGCCCGCTAAACATTAATCACATCCTCCAGGAATGTCCCCAATTCAATTCTGTCAGACCTCAATTCTTTGATAAGGAAAGATTTAGTGCCATTCTAAGGGATAATACTTACCAAAGTAATGTTTTAAAATTTTGTAATGAAATAGGTATTTCAGGAAATATTTAACTGTATTAGAATAACGTAATTTTCTATTCCTTTTTTGTAGTAATTAACAGTTATGTAATTTTTACGTTTAAGTTTTGTTTTTATATCCATATCATCTCTGTACTGTAACCTCAATTGTAACCTCAATATTGTAAAAACTAAAAATTGACAATGTAAAATATTGTATTTATTTAGTCGCTAATGACCTTGCCGTTGATGCGACTTAAAATAAATAAATAAAAAGTCCATCAAGTGTGTCATTTGTCATGATTCGTGAACATATATTATCAGCCTTTAAATAAGTTCTCTAGAAAAAATAGGCATTTCCCTAAACATCCGATGTCTAGATATTACTTATCTATCATATCTACTACATATCTATGGTACCGCCTACCAGCCACGCTCGCTTCCTTCTCTACGCGCGCTGACGCTTCCGAAATCCCTTTCTGGGTCTTTCCTTTCCGTCAATGAACACTTCTATGGAGCCTTTAATAAATTCTACGGGTACATAACAGACTTTTGTTCTCTGTGGAGGCTTTGCCCAAACGATCGGCACCTTGCCGGACAGTCTGTGCACAACCCTAGAACCTAAACTGTTCAGTCTACTTTCTCCAAAATTCCCCAATCGATTTGGCTGATGTTGCGACCCCTTGAATTTGAAACTCACATTTTAATTTTGGGGGTACTTTATATGAAGCCTCTCGGACATTTTCAAAATTTTCAAAAAAAGGCAACATTATTTTCAGCGTAATGGACGCTTAAGAGAATGTGTAGATCTCATTTTCAATGAAATTTCTGAATTTTCGAAAATTGCAAAATCCAGAATTTTTCAGGGGTCTTTTTACAACTAAAATATTGAAGATAGAGATTTTTTCCTTAAAATGTTCCTTAAAGATAGATCTTGAAATAAAATCATGTTCAATTATTCGAAAATACGAGTAGCTTTCGAGTAATTTTGTGCAATTTAAAAAAAAAACTCAAAAATTGCTCCAAAGTTTTTCATTAAATTTTCTTCACATATGTAAAACCATGTCGGCAGTAAAAAAACATGGTGCTAGTCCCACGTATCATTTTTTCGTGGTGCTACCTAACCTCTTATTCGAAAATTGCAAAACGTTTACATTTCAAAACAATAAATTTGAAGATAGAGAGTTTGCCTCAGACAAAGTCTGTTGTAAAAAATCAGCTCTTTAAACAAATATCTTGTATAATTTTGAAAAAAACAATAGTTTTGGCGTAATTTGCGCTCGAAATTTATGCAATTTCTAAAATATTTTCTCAAAAACCATTCCAATTTTTTTCTTCAAACTTTTGCCGCGAATAGAAGGGACGCTTAAAAGAATGAAGTAAGTCTCATAGTCGAACTATTTTCGAAAATTGCAAAAACTTAACATCTGGAAACTACAAAATACAGAATAGAGATTTTTGTCTAGAACAAAATCTGTTCTATAAAGCAGCTCATTAAAGAAGGTCATGTAAATGAAATAAAGGAGAAATGGAAATTCACAATAATACTGTCGCAGGCTTTTATTGCAGAGAGAGAGAATCGCATAAAGGTCCTACGTATGGTGGTTCTTGTATTTACGTTAGAAATAATATTGATTCTATCCCCTTGGCGGAATTAAATGTGTATTCCATTGAAAATATTTTCGAAATTTCTGTTGTACATCTTACTTCACTAAAAGTGATAATACTTTGCATTTACAGACCTCCAATAAAGAAAACTGCAGATTATATTTTGTTCTTAGAAAACCTTGAGATAACACTTAACAAAGTCAGCAATCGCTCTTTTGAATCCATTGTTGTATGCGGAGATTTTAACATTGATTTTCTGGTCGAATCTTGCGAGAAAGAAAAGTTTCTCAATTTAATTAATTCCTTCAATTTAGACATTACAATTAATGTACCTACACGGATCACACAAAATTCGATGAAGGCAATTGATCAAATTATAATTAACAAAACTACTACTCGATATGAAGTTGAAACAAAAGATTTAGGATACAGTGACCACGATGCACAAATTCTTACCATTATAAGAAATGCGATCACTGACACAATAAATAATACACGTATGACTAGATTGTTTACTAAAAGTAAAATTAAATTATTCATTGACTACTTGATGCAGGAGTCATGGGAAGCGGTTTATAATACTGTTGATACAAACGACAAATATAATTCTTTTTTTTTTCAACTCTTTCAATTCATTTTAACACTTCCTTTCCTCTTCAAAAACGAAAATTAAATACTTCACGGAAAAGCAATTCTTGGATAACACAAGGGATTAGGACATCTTGTAAAAACAAGCGAATTCTTTCTTTCATTTCTAAACGTCATGACGTATCTCAAGATTTCCTTATCTACTTTAAAAATACAAAACATTGTTACGAAAAGTCATAAGGCAGGCAAAAATCATGAAAAACGATCAGGATATTTTGAACTCAAATAATAAAACAAAATCAATGTGGAATATAATAAAAAATACTACCAAATCAACTAGAAAACCCGTAGAAAATGTTGTTTTAAAATATAACGATATAAATGTAAACGATCCGGCAACAGTGGCTAGTCTCTTTAACCAATACATTTCGAGAATTGCTGCCGATCTCACCAAGGGTCTTCAGGCACAAAATTCAAAAACAGACAGTTCACCCAAAATTTTGGACACAATGTTCGTTTCCGGAACTTCTTCCTATGAAATTCTCAAAATAATCGGTAAACTAAAAAATAAATATTCGTCCGGTTTAGATGAATTCCCAGATTCTTTGTTAAAGACTTGTGCGCATGCCATTATACACCCGTTAACTCACATATTTAATGCATCTTTATGCACTGGAACGTTTCCAGATATTTTCAAAACAGCTAAAATTAAGCCGCTCTTCAAAAAAGGCAACAAAAATGAAATTCAAAATTATCGGCCCATCTCTCTTCTATCAGTTTTTTCAAAAATATTAGAGAGACTTTTTTACGTACGAATGGAAACCTTTCTCACTAACCACGACGCGCTTTCAGATTGCCAACATGGATTTAGAAAATCAAAATCAACGGAAACAGCTATATTTTCTTTTCTTAAAGATGTCGCCTCATTATTAGATCAAAACGAGGCACCTATTGGATTATTTTTAGATCTCTCAAAAGCTTTTGACATCATTGATCATGACATTTTACTTTCAAAATTACCTTCATATGGAATCCGTGGTATTGCTCTAGATTGCTTATGTTCGTACCTTAAACAACGATCTCAGAAAGTTGAAATACCTTACTGGAATGATGGAACATTACGTACGCACCTTTCCGACTCTTTGCCCGTTGCATGTGGAGTTCCTCAAGGATCGATTTTAGGCCCTATTCTGTTCCTACTTTACGTAAACGATATGCCCTCGACGATTCGAAACGGAAGAACGGTTCTCTTTGCGGATGATACGAACATCCTTTGCAATAAAGAAACCGTAAATAGTACAATATCAGATGTTTCAAATTGGTTCCGAAATAACAAATTAATAGTAAACGAAAAGAAAACGGTTTTAATGCAGTTTTCCATTTCAAATAAACAATTCTGTGCTCCATTGAAAATGAACAGTGTACCATTGACTCATGTTAATGCAACAAAATTTTTAGGTCTCTCAATTCAGTCAAACCTTAAATGGAACGTCCATTTAAATGAATTGAACACAAAATTAAGTTCATTATGCTACGCGTTCAGAATTCTTGCAAATTCAGTCAGCCTTCATACTGCTCGTTGTGTATACTTCGCGAATGTTCATTCCCGCCTGAGATATGGCATAATATTCTGGGGAAATACATCTTATAGCTCCCAGACTTTTAGATTACAAAAACGAATTGTACGAATAATAACCAAATCCCACCCACGTGATTCTTGTAAGCCTATCTTCATTAATCTAGGAATTCTACCATTACCGTGTCTTTTTATTTACGAATCAGTGGTTTTTGTAGAAAATGACTTGCTTAAGGGCGGGATATATTTTCAGAAAATGCCGAAGTCTATTACTATAACACTCGACGTAGAAATCATATTCATCAGGTGACAGTATCAACAGCTCATTACAAAAAATTCACATACAATACATGTACATTATTTTACAACACTTTGCCAGATGACATTAAACGATTAAATTCAATAGAAAAGTTTAAATCCCAAGTGAAATCGTTTCTGCTGCATAACTGTTTCTATACAATTAGAGACTATACTGAGCATCACAAGAAAAGTAACATTAATTTTAACAATGATACATAATACATTAATTACCATTTGGACTGTATAAATGAGTATAAACAACCTGTAACAACTATTGTAACACAGCTTCCGGGTCAATGACCCCCATCTCGATCAGGTTTTTCGTCCAGTTTCCCTGATCCATTGAGCAAATGCTGAGATGGCCCCTTGTTTTGCTTCTGGACATAAATGTAACTTCATTTTCTGTGCACGTCTTCTAGAATTCAGTGGGAAATACAATTATTCAAATTATCGTTTCCATGTTGTCGCGGCAGGAAGTAATAAGAGCCAAAATTTATTGCTTATTTATCCTTGAAAATAGATTTTATTACATGGGAGTTTTTTTGTTTTTTTCTCCCTTTCAAAATTCAAAATTTATTGCTTATTTACCCTTGAAAATAGATTTTTTACATGGAGTTTTTTTGTTTTTTTTTTCCCTTTCAAAATTTAAAATTTATTGCTTGTTTATCTTGAAAATAGATTTTATTACATGGGAGTTTTTTTGTTTTTTTTTTCTCCCTTTCAAAAATTCAAAATTTAAGTAGTATATGACTTAGTGTAGGGATCACAGAATTTGAAAATGTGCACACAATTCACTTTTCCCCATAGCCCGTCATACGCAGTTTTTTAACTGTTTTTGACGTAAATAAATAAATAAATAAATAAAATAAATTCTATTTCCTTTTAATGTAATGGATGAAAAAGCAGCCATTCTTCTGGATTTTTTTCTGATTGCCAAATATCTTGCATAACTTTAGTGATTTCTTTTATTGTGTTTGGTTCTGTAGATTTAATTATTTCTGCTACTATTCCATCTTGGCCAGATGCTTTGTTGTTTTTAAACCTGCTGATATGTTTGATGATTTCAATTTCATCGGGTGTGAGTTTGGATTTGTTTCTACAGGTTTTGTATTCGGAATCATTGTGACGGTTCTACACGGTTAAGAAGACTTTTAAAAATATTTTGCAAGCTCCTCACAATTATTTCCATTGATTAATACCAAATCTCTATTTTGTTTTTTGAAGTATAGGTTTTGCGGGTGATATCCTGAAAGTTTACTTTTTAAAAACTTTATAAAAGTTCCTCGTATTGTTTCTTGTAAAATCTTTTAACAACTAATAGATGAATTTTTTCATATCTCCTTTATTTTATTATTATTATTATTATTATTATTATTATTATTATTATTATTATTATATTTATTTTCACAGTTTTTACAGGTCGGTATGTCAACCACTCACAGGTATGATGACCAGGTGTGCAGTTGCTTTATTGAAGATTTAGGTGGCTTCTAACAATACGGCATGTATTCAAGATAAGTGCCTTCTGCATATTGTATATACTCCTGGCATCCAAGTGAAGACACTTTAGTGCTCGAAATGGCATTTTCGGGATCACTCCTGTGGCTGTTATTATTAGCACAATTGTCACTTTGCTGAAGTTCTACTGAGCTGCGACTTCCTGGGCGAGATCGATATATATTTGGATCTTTTCTTGATGTTTTGCCGATATATTGTGGGTGTTGGGTATATAAGTTAAGCCTGCTGATGGTTTCTATCGATGTATTTTATATATAGGGACTATTGTCGCCGACTTGTCTGTCAGTGATAATGGAGTGATCCCAGTAGGGAGTGTACTCACTACTTTCAAGCACATTCTGAGGAACATATTTATAATGGGGGAAGAAAGTGGCGAGTAAGCCTGTATTCATTGCCAATAATTGGTGGACCTGCTTCACCACTTCATCATGCCTCTTTTTATATCACCATTATTATTATTATTATTATTATTATTATTATTATTATTATTATTATTATTATTATTATTATTATTATTATTATTATTATTATTATTATTATTCGCAAATTGGCCATCCTAGGACCACGCGAAAAGCACACTGGTTGAATCGGGCCTAAAACTTGGTCATAATTGCAAATGTCAGTGGATTTGCGTAAAAATTGGTATCAAGGGGTTTTTGAGGTCACGAAATTTCTAAATTCAAAATGGCGCCTTCAAAATGGCGGATCGACTCATTTAAAAACAAAGAAAAATGCATATAAACATATACATATGGGGCTCTGAAGGTCATTGATTTCAAATGTCATAATGAAATTTCAAAATTCAAAATGGCGGCTTCAAAATGGCTAACTGACTCATAAAAATGAGCCCAATGTGCGTAGAATTATGTATAAAATGGTTCTACTTGTTCCGAAATCTCATCAACCTCATCATTCTCATCATACAATATTCTGAGAATCTCGTCAGAATTGAATCCTTTCCGAAACATATTTCAACAACTCACTCAAAAGAAAGAAACTAAAATTGATTAGCAAATGATTCACATTCGAATAAAGATTTCACCTAGGACGACCGCACTCTTGTAACACAAAACAGCAACTGAGATGTAACTCCCAACACCCGACGTCTGATACATGACACATTCTGAAACAGGATGTGTTCTTGGCGATGAGTTCCACGAATGTGTCGTTGACACTACCTGGAATTATTCCAAGAGGCAAGGAGTAATACCGAATCTAAGCTGTGTTATCAAGCCACAAATGATAGCGAGTGTATAAAAGTCACCCACAGGCTCATTCGGTTAATCTGTTGAGTTTTGTAGTCCAAAAATATACGGAATAATAATAATAATAATATAATAATAATAATAATAATAATAATAATAATAATAATAATGTAGTTATTACTGGCGATGCTCAATTATTAGTGAAAAATCACTAGTGGTTCCACAGCATCGCAGAGATTTTCTCGTACTAGTTAAATTGATCGTCTCTTATTTGTAGAACTCTTAATTTTTCCTTCCTCTCAGCTGTTAATTTAACCTTCCTCTCAGCTGTCATCTACTGGCGCCCAAAACACATTTTTTGACGTTTTCTCAATTTTTCGGATATCTAATAGAACTTTTAAGAATAAGAATATTATTGAAGGGTAAAAAATGTGACTAAATGCACATCTTCATTGAAAGATTTAGAACCAATTTTTATGAACATATCGTTTTATCGTTTCTGAAAGTGCGTATTTTGAAGCACAATTGCACTCAAAACTTCATATTCTTCGAGAAACGTCATAAAAAACTGATTTCGGCAATTGTACTCACAAATGTGATAATGTATATGAAATACCTGTAATGTAAATATTGAGAGACATTTTAAAAAATGATGAGAGACATTTTTTTAAAAAATTTGATTAGTTTTTTTTAAAACAGAAGACATGATAGTGGCATTTATGTCGTGTTATCCTGTCCGTTTAGCACTATCCGTACAAAAAAAGAAAAAAATCTGAAACCCTTTCGATATATATATATATATATATATATATATATATATATATATATATATATATATATATATATATATATATATCTTTTCAAACAAGTGTCACCCATCTGTTGGGAACCCAATATCTATGTATACAGATCTAATTTTGTCGGCACATATTGAATAAACAATATTTTATTTAATATTTAATTATGAATAATTGAATCAAAAATTAGTCAACAATACTTTGAGGTGACCACGTTGAATTCACTTTTACACCTTAGTTACCCATAGTTTTGTTTGTTGCGTCAAGAAAAAAGAATCCTTAAAATACACTAAAAATTTGAAAGTGATCGGTGGCTTGAGTTATTATTGTTTAATCCCTTCAAAAATTTATATTATTAATTTTACTACTAAAAGTAAATATCTGAAGGAGAAGTAAAAAAAATATTCCAAGAAATCAATTCCCTGTGGCATCGAAGAAACAATCGGGGGCGATCTAGTGTTATATCTTACTACGTAGCATTGTAGTATAGTCGCTTTAAAACAAAAAGATGTAGATATGTGCAGCTAAATTTGTGTTATTCTGATTAGGGACATTCTACTTGATAAATAAAAATAATAATTGAGGCAGGACTACGCAGGACAAAAAATATAATCTACAATATATATGACTAACTTTGTTACGCTACATTGTTTAGAATTCAACCGCATCATATATAAAAATATTATACACTTTTTCTTAAAAATATACTTAACTTATAGCCATAAGTGTCTTATCTTCGGAAATACAAAAAGAATATTAAAATAAAAATTTTAAAACCTTTTTTTAATTTCACGAATATCGTTGGCAAGAATCAACGAAATCGAGCCATTCGAGCAACGGTAACTTTACGACACCGTGTGGACGACAAAAATGATTGGAATAAATTTCTGAAGCTGAAGTAGTATGCTCCAATGTCTTCCGAACAAGATTTGATAAGTCAGGATTCCAAACGCGCACTTTGAATTTTGCAATTATGGCCAGGTTTTTGCCGCGATTAAACCAGTGTGGAACGCGGCAATTGTACCCACTGAGACTGTCATATTCTCCCTGGGGTAAATGCACGTGACATTTTTTGGGGGGCGGAAGATCAGCACACTTATGCATAATCCATTTTTACACCCAGGGTTGTTAGTCCTGGGGGATGCAGAATGAGACGATGATGATGAAGGGTGAATGGACAGTCACAAATGTACGAACACAAACACTCACAACCATGCCCGAGGCGGGACTCGAACCCGCAATCCTTCCATCCGAGATCGCCATAGTACTATTACCTTAGCGCTCGAGGCTAGTTTAGCGCTTTTATTTGTTTGGCTGGTGCATTGAATTTGTATTTCCCGCACGTTAGATTTACTTTTATTAATTTTTCGCAGGGTTTCACAAGGTCTAGACACTTCGATTTGAAGAAATATTTCAAGTTCTTCCTGGAGCTGCGTGGCTGGCACCAGGAGAAGCAGAACCCACAGGAAAAGAATCCGCAGGAGGAGAATCTGCAGGAGGAGAATCTGCAGGAGCAGAATCCGCAGGAGCAGGAGCAGAAGAAGCGCAGTCCGCAGGAGCCGAGGAAGAAGCAGAAGAAGGTTTCGGAGGGAGCCAAACATCTCCTTTGCGAGGGGCCGTTGGAGCACTGTCGCTTCGTTATCTTCACCACGCAACAGCGCTGGATAAGGTTTCCACCGGATGAGAGATCGACTTGCAGTGCCGACGAAGGGGACGTCCATATGATGGCGCAGGAAATTCTGAACACTGGAGCGGCTGACGACTGCCTCCTTCGATTCACCCTAAACGACAAAACGGTAGGAGGCATTACGCTACATTTTTACTTTCACGCTTCGGCTTATGCAGTGGAGAGAAAGTTACGTAATGCTGCGGGGAAAAGCGATGAATTGTCTACATAAAACTCTTATTGCCGGGCTCTGGTAAAGAGAAGTGGATAAATCCAGTCGCCAAATTTAGGGGAAAATCCTCTAACACGTAGTATAGCAAGAATCCAGTTTCGCCGGTCTTTGACACCGAAAAATTGATTGATAGCAAAGGGCTGTCTGCCTATTTCTGAACAGCTAGCTGCTAAACCGTTCAGCCAATTTTCTCCAAAATTTGACATTCCTCTATCAAACTGGCAGATGTCGCGGACCCTGGATTTTGAAACCGAAATTTCAACTTTGGAGAGTACTTACATAAAATAAAGCCTCTCGGATTTTTCAAAATTTTCAAAACAATGGATTTCATGTTTTTGATTAAACTTTATTATTGGATAGTTTAAAGGATATTTTAGAGAAAGATGCATTTCTCTTCGTTAAAAACCCTCATTTGTCAAAAATTGCAAAAGTTCAAAATTTTTTCGGTCACTTCTTGCAACGACTCGATTAAAATCTGTGAAATAATTGAGTGAGGTTGAGGATTACATTTTCTTCCTTTGACACACAGCATAGAACATTTGTCTGTTCTGAAAGTCATGTTTCCCTGTACTGAATTGTTTTGTGATCTTCAACAGTCTTTCTGTTTCTGATTTTTACAAATAGTCGTTTGCATAGAGCTAGCGGTGTTCTCGATGTTCTTTACCAGACGTATTCAGCATGTGGGAATACAAGATAATTATTAATATTACTAATGTTATTGTAGTACTAGTTTAATTATTGTTTCTGTCATCACAGTAGCTATTTCACGTTATTTCTGATACACGCATACGGTTGGTAGTATGGTGAGTTAGAAAAATTATACGATCACCAGAAAAAGCCCGAACCAAACCAAAAGAGGCTCCTGCGGTGTACATCTGCAATTATTTCATAGTAAAAAATAAGAACCCTTTCTTACTTCTACGAAAGAAACAAACATGAATAAACCTCAACGTTACACTATTTGAAGCACATTATACAAACAAGCAAGGATTTTTTCACAAACTATACTTTCAGAAGTAAAGGCCATCCTATATGTCGCCTTATGAAAGCATATATTATAATAATATTCAGTAATTCTTATCATATCGTTCAATTCAGAGCACATGAGATTCACCTGCTTTTAAATAGCACATGACAACTGACGAACGTAAACATATTTTCACATAACAAAATATTGAATGGTGTACTACATAACCCACATTTTTCAGGTATGGAACTTACTCAAAGGGGATGACAATGAAGATATCTATCAAAAGGAATTTCTTCCAAAGCTGCTCATATATTGCGAGCAGACAGAATCCGGTCAGTTGGACAGTTTAATCAAGCGCGAAATCAAGACCTTACTGGGGGACCCCCTCCTGCAGCTGGACCTGCTCACCTTCCACTTCCTGGAGTTCCTCAAGGAGTGGATGCGGGACGACGCGAAGGACTTCTGCCTGACGGAGGACTCGGCCGAGGTGGAGTGGTACCTGGCGGAGCACCTGCGGGGGGAGGCGCGGAAGGCGTGTGCCCTGGAGCTCCTGCAGTTTCAGGAGACACACTGGGGGCCCCTGCGGGAAGCTCTGCAAAGGGAAGGCGCCCTCCTCCTGCAGGTACTTATCACCCCAACTATGTGAAAGCCATGAACGGTGAAATTTTTCTCTTTGGATCTTGTTCCCTTTACACGACTGCGTGAATATGACAAAAGGTTATTTGTGCGGATGAATTTTGTGTGCTTTTACCCGAGTGCGTTAACAAAAATAGGGTGACGTGACATATGGATCTTGTTCCTTTTTATCTGAGTGCGCGAACGTATCCAAAGGCTATGTGTGTGGCTTTGGATCTCTACATTTCTAGACGTACAGGTTGCAATGATGATTAATGTATTTTAGTAAGGATCTGCTTGGTTTTCCTTGAGTAAAACGTAGTAATGTTAAGCAAAGGGTAAGGACTGTGAATGCGGATCTTTTGTTTTCGAGACCGTGTCGAGGCGGCTGGTTTCCTTGCTTGGCTGCAGGTGGCGGGCGTTCCCGCGGGCGCTCGGGCTGCCAAGCTGCTGGGCCTCCTGGACGCCGAGCACCAGGGCGCGTGGGTGTACGTGAACGCCCACGTCCTCAGCCAGTTCGACACCAAGGCGCTCAAGGCCGTTTGCTGTGCGCGACACTGCCAGGTAGGGAGAAATAATAAAATAGCTTTTATCATTCAATGCGTATTGCATGAGAAATTGTGACACTTGGTGACACATCGTGTAGTTACACGACAAATGGTTTTTAATTCGGATGTGAGTTAAAGCAAATCTGCTGTAAAAAAATCTAACTTATCGGATATTTGTTCCAGGAACAGATTGTTCTTTTTTCAAACACATGTGTAAATAATCTTTTTACAGTTTTCACTTGCCATTGAGTCATTAACCAGTGACTTTTGAAATTCACGTTCATTTCAGAGTCACAATTTTTTACAATATTCATATTCAGAAATGAATTTTGATTTACGATAGGTTAAACCTTTTAAACCCACTATTTTAAATTATCAGTAGTCTAAAGGAGACTAAATATATTTTTTCAGAAATTTTACAAAGTCATCGGTGTAATAAAAATTGATTGCATATGTGTCTATAGACATTTTTACATAATATATACACATAGAACTCCATGAATTATTTACTTAGACATTTATAATATGAGAAAAACACGCATGAATGGATGAAAGTTTTCACTGATTCTAAGCTTGTTTGTTTTGCAACCCACCACAAACTTTTATTAAGTAATGGGGAAGAAAATAAAAATGAATGTGTTGATCAGTTAAAATCTATACTTTGTTCACAGATATTAATTAAAAAACGTTGACAAGATTCTCAAGAATAAATTATCTAATAACTCGTATATTCCAATAGCTTTGGAATAATGCGATATCATCACTTGAAAATTAAAATGATATTCAAAGCCAGTGTTAAAGCAATCAGATTTTTCTCCTAGTGTATTAATAAATCAAGTACACTGCGGTGACAAAATTCATGAGATAGCATTACGCGAATATGCAGTTCGAAGTAGTATCGCCTTCAAAATGTACAAAAGAGCAGTGCTTTGGCAGAGCTTTAATTTGTATTCAAGTGATTCATGAGAAAACGTTTCTGACCCGATTACCGCCGCACATCGGGGATTAACGGACTTTGAACGCGGAATGGTAGTTTGAGTTAGACGCACAGAGTATTCCATTTCGGAAATCATTTGGGAAGTCAATATTCCGAGATCCACAGTGTCAAGAATGTGCCGAGAATAGCGAACTTCAGACATAAACTCTCACCACTGACAACGCACTGGCCAATGGCCTTCATATAATGACCGAAACCAGTGGCGTTTGCGTAGAATTGTCAGTGCTAACAGATAAGCATCACTACGTGAAATAACGGCAGAAATCAATGATGGTTGCACCACGGTTCTGTTAGAACAGATACGTTTTGGATTTAATGGGCTATGGTAGCAGAAGACCGACTCGCGTGCATTTGCTAAATGCTCGACATCGCCTGCAGCGCCGTTCCTGGTTCGTGACCACATCGAACGGACCCCAGGCGACTGGAAAACAGTGAATTGGTCTGCTGAGGTCCGGTTTCAGTTGGCAAGAGCTAATGGTAAGGTTCAAGTGTGGCATAGCCTGCGAACTCAGGGACCCAAGTTGTCAACAAGGCACAGTGCAAGTTGTTGGTGGCTCCATAATGGTAGGTGCTCTTCTTACATGGAAGAGACTACATCCTCTCGTTCAACTGAACCAATTATTGAATAGAAACGGTTATGTTTAGGAATTTGGAGACCATTTACAGCCTTTTATCGACTTCATGTTCGAAAATAACGATGGACTTTTTATGGATGACAAAGCGCCCGTTTACCGTGCCACACTTGATCACGATTGGTTTGTGAACATTGTGAACCACGAATTGTTTTGAACATTGTGAATAACGAATGGTGTGGCCATCCAGATCGTCCGTCATGAACATTCATGGTACGTAGCCAAGAAGTCAGTTCGGGAACAAATTCCCGCAGCAGCAACAATTTTGCAAATACGGATGAGTTCGGAGGCCATGGCTCAATATTTCTGCAGGGGCTTCCAACGGCTTGCTGAATCCTTACGAAGTCGAATTGCTACACTTCGCCGAGTGAAAGGACATCTGAAACGATATTATAAGATATCCAATGACATTTGTCACCTCAGTGTATATTTTGAATTTGTTCTGAATTTTTGGTTATCGATTAGCCGAAGCCATCCGTTAGGTTTTCACCTCGTTCAGTCCTAACATTTGCTTCCTGCAACTTGTTTATCAAAATATTCATTTCCTTAAATTCGAATTATTTTCAATTTTTCGCCCTTACGAAGGTTCTTCGTAAGAAGATAATGTTATGTATTCGTGCGACAGAAAACAGCTAATTTTCCACATCAAACTTCATATTCTCGGACACTGGTAACAAAGAAGTCGATAAATCCAATCACTAAATATAGAAAAAAATCCTCTAACACGTGGACTAGCGATAGTCCGTGTTTGTCCTTGATACCAATAAATCGATTGACGGCAAAACGTCCGCCCATCTGATCAACGCTAAAACCTAAATTGTTCTTCCGATTTTCTCCAAAATTGATATTTCCCGAGCGTTTGGAACAAACTCGATGCTTACGGAGTTTCAACTGGATATTTTGATTTTTGAGGTATTTTGACTTTACATGATGCCTCAAAAACATTTAAACAATTCCTCAAAAATAGCTCAACATGTTTTGCGAATTACGAGAAAACTACTAATTTAAAAAAATTGTACATGACCTTGTTTAAAGAGCTGACATTTACCAAGGACTTTGAGGCAAAAATCTTTATGTTAAATTTTTGTAGTTTTGAAATATTAACTCAATTCAATTTTCGAAAAAAGCGGAGAAATATCCGAAAATGCCATTGGGACCATATTTTTTACGTCCTTTATTGCATTTGGAAAACACTAAAGAAAATATTTGGAGCCAATTTTGAGAAATATATTGTTAATTTTTTTAACTTGCCTATATTTCGCGTAAATTTACCTGAAAACTAATTTTTGAAAAATTGAATCTGACTATATTACAAGACTTTATTACAGGACTTTATTACAAGACTTTATTACAAGACTTTATTACAAGACTTTATTACAAGACTTTATTACAAGACTTTATTACAAGACTTTATTATAAGTATTAAGACAGATTTCGTCGAGGAGACCATCTCTATCTTCGACTTTTGCACTTTTGCAATTTTAAAAAGTCTAGGATTTCAACGAACATGAGACCTGCACCTGTTAAGCATCCTTTAAGCTATCCGACAACAAAATTTTTAATAAAAAAATTTGGACACATTTCTTTGAAATTTTAGAAAATGACGCAGAGGCAAGTGGCCGCAAAATGTGTAAGAGCGGTTGGGTAATATCAATTTTGGAGAAAATCGGCTGAACGGTTTAAACTACAGACAGACGGACGTTTTACCGTCAATCGATTTTTTCCATATCAAGGACCCATAAACATGGATTCTGTCTAAACAACGTGTTAGAGTTAGTTATTTGCAATATATAGGAACACATTTTATTAACCTTTTCTGTGGCAGGGCCTGGCAATAAAAGTTTTATGTGTTGAAAATTCACCTTTCTGTCACACAGCATTACAATACTATCTCCATACTATGTAAGCACTAGGGAGAAAGTAAAAATTATTGTAAAACTGTGGGAAGAAACGGCGAATTTTCGACAAGAAAAACTCTTATTGCCAGGCCCCGGCAACGAAAAATTGTATAAATGTTGTACCCACCTGTAGTAAATTACTTCCTCAAAACGTATAGTCAGAAATTACTTTGGTAGAACCTTGATACTGAAAAATCGATTGACGGCAAAACAACCGCCCGTCTATTTGTGAACAACTCTAACGGCTAAATCGCAAGCAGGATCTTCACCAAAATTCATATTCTCCGACTGATGTGACTGATGTCGCGAATTTAAAAGGGATATTTTTATTTTTTGGGGGTTCTTTACATAAAGCTTAAATATTTTCAAAATTTTCCGAAAAATGTCTCCAATCATTTTCTTTTTTCCCCTCTGATGGAGCACAAGAATCATAAAGAAATGGCGTAGGTTGCGTTTTCCTTGCACTCCATGAATTTTCGAATTTTTTTAAAATTTGTTTATTTATGGTCGCTTTATAACAGCTCAGGTCATCAGCGACCTCATTGTGTTTACATCAGTACATTACATTTCAAGGTTACAAATAGTTGAATCATTACACCATAAACATATCAATATATCATAACAAAAATTGCATCATTATTATATTACATTCAACAATTTACTTATTTGTAGTAGTTTCACAATTTTTTTACAACTTTCTTCTGATTTGAACAGTGAATATAAGCTGCCTTCTATGTTTAATGATTTCCTTATATTAACAAGTCCGTGGCAGTCAAGAATAAAATGAGGAGTAGACACGGTAGCGCCACATTTAGGACAGGGTTCAGGGTTGGATGTTTTGAACAGATGACAGTAATTTAAGTTAAAGTGACCGATCCTTAATCTTGTAATGATGACTTCTTCTCTTCTTTTGAAGTTTGATTTCGGTAGACCTGGTTTTGGAATGGAGTTTCTTACTCGATGTAGCTTTGCAGACTCCATCTTCCATTGTGAGTTCCAATACTTTAAACAGGAGTCCTTGAAAAGGTTTCTTATATCTTTCTGGGTTCCGTGGATTTGCGGTTCAGCATTTGGTCATGATGTTGCCATTTTTGTAGCAATGTCTGCCTTCTCATTTTCTGTAATTTTCTTATGAGAAGGAATCCAAACTAGTTCTATTTTGACTCCTTTTGTGTTTTGGTCATTTTGGCTACTTGGGAAAACAGATTCATCAGGTGAAATCTATCAAGGGGACAAACGCCGTTTTGAGATCAAAAATCGAGTCGCAGGATAAAAGAGCTCGTGCGTAATCTTGGCTCATTCTTTCTGGTAGTCGAATGATAACGGAAGATCTTAGAAGTAAAATGTATGTAAAATAAGATGTTAGGACATGGAATAATGGTGATATCTAAACAATTAGTTCAATTTTCTTTTTGAAAATAGTTTCCAAATCGGAATCGATATTTTGAGTAATGCCTCAAATATTTTTTTGATGGTATTCGAAGGAAGACGGAAACATGTGAACGAGATATATACCTACAAAATACGACTATTACATATGATACGAGACCGTTTGGTTGTGTTACAGCATCACTAGTTTCATATGTGGAGAAAAATGTATTGAGATTGAAAGGGACGAAAGAATAAACCGACTCCTTGGCTTGCCTACCTAAAAGTTCGGCCTCCTTTTGCGCCACATGCCGCCGGGTTTGGCCGTTCGGCTGCGTGGAGGGAGGGCCCACAAGGGTCGGGTGACGCAACGGTGTGGAGCGGCGAAGGGGGGGGGGTTCCAAATTTCACTTTACGCTGCTCCTATTCATTCGATTTGCATGATTGACACGGCGCTGGATTCAGGAAGCACGTCGTCATCGCGCTATAAGCCCACATTTTTTAATTTATTTCCGAAACTATGAGAAAATTTTTAAAAAAGGTTTTTTGGAAATCTTTTTTGAAAAACGGCTTCGTAACGTAAATTTTATTTTAAAAAGGAGTCCAATGCCGTTTACAGATCGAAAATCGGAGCATTTCTTCAGACGTTATCGGTCTAGTAAATTTTGCTTATTTTGGTGCTGCTACATGGTGGCGACAAATTGAACTAGTGTCGGTACATTTAGCCTTAATCGACAATCACTGTTGATTATTGGGTTCAGTGTTTTCAATATGTTTTCTGGAGCTGAATTATAAATTACTGCTCCATAATCCAGTTTGGATTGAATTAGTGCCCTATATGATTTGATTAAGCATTCAGACTGTGCGCCCCATTTAATAGAGGATAACATTTTAATAACATTTAGTCTCCAAATACAATCCACCTTTAGACCTTTAGGGCAGATACGTGATGTCTCCATGAGTATTTGGCATCGAAGATTATTCCAAGGATTTTACATGTGTATGTCCTTTTAAGTAGATATCCTCCAATTCTTAGTGTAACTTCTTCATCCCTAATAGAGCGACTTTTTGAAAACACTATAAATTCAGACTTTGTTTTCGAAATGGAGAAGCATGAATTAGTTGCCCAATTATTGATATTATTTAAGGTTTCTTGAACAGTGTTTGAGGCAACTTGAAGATTTTTGCCACTACATAGTAAGGTGATGTCGTCTACAAAAAAATATTTTTACAGGGTCTTTCACTATAAGGCTCACTTCATTTATTGCTATGAGGAAGAGTATTACACTTACGACCGATCCTTGTGGGAGACCATTAGTCATCTCAGTTGCCTGTGATAATTTGTCTTGGATTCTGACTTTGAGATATCTCAGTTTTAGAAAGTTAATACGGAAAGCTAAGATATTAATTTTCGAAATTTGTTTTCGATATCTTCCTACTACTACAATTATGAATACATTTTTTCCTTAATGAAATATATTCACCATAAATTGATTTGAAATATGGTCATATAAATGTTTTTGAAAATATAGGTATTTTTTGATTGAAACAAGCATTTTTTAAAAATTTTAAGCAACTATTTTTTTTATCACCGCATCAAAATTTTTCTTTAATGATTTCCTTATATGATACTAAGAAGGTAGTGGTGCAGCTACCCATTTTCGGCGCACTCTCTGTATTTTCGAAATTTGCAAAAAGTTAGAAATTGTATATTCGAATTTCTCGCGCTTCATTTGAGCTGTCAGTTCGCAAATTACACGGCGGTTTCAAATTATTCGAATTTTTTTCAATGTTGCCAGATGTGATCGAATGTTGTAGATAACATTCTTGTAAAAGTAAAGTGAAGATTTAAGGAAGGAAATACATAGAAATATATAATTCTTTATTACGTACTTAACAATCCTACTTCACATGTTACTCTGTTACTATGTTAATTATGTATTAAATAATTATATATTGTTATGCATGAGATAAACAAGGTTAAGTCTTAGGTTAAGGTTATGTATTGGGTACGGAAAAAGGCAAAAACCTGTGTAAATTACATGTAAAATAATTTCAGCCGTGATGAAGGCCCAGAAAAGGGCTAAGCAATGGCAATCAACAAAAACAATTGTAGAATTCTTCTACAAAGGAGCCAAAATTCAAGATATATCCTTTGTTTTCATGATGCAGGGGTCAAGAAACACTAGTAAACCAAATCCTGCTGACGGTTTACCACTACCTCAATCGTTGTTCACAGACGGACAAACGGAGGGACGTTTTGCCGACAATCGAATTTTTGGTTCACGGACCCAGCAAACGTAGATTCTGTCTAAACAACGTGGTAGAGGAAGTAATGTATTACTTATTGGAACAAGATTTATCCGGTTTTCGTTACCACTGCCAGGCAATGAGTTTTTCTATTAGATATTCGTCGTACAAAACTACCACTTTACTGCGTTAGCCGTATGCAAAAAAGTAAATAAGTATAATATTGGTAAATGTGAAAACACGATAATAAAAATCTACAACCAATCCGAACGCAACCTAGCCCGATTTTCTTACAAATATATTTTTATTAATGATCTAAGAGAAATCATCGCCCTCTTTCTGCCAGGTACTTGTGGTGGATGTCCATCATAATTCCAAGGACAAGTCTACAAATTCTAAGCTGACCGATTTGCTGTCAGCTGTTGTCACCGCCGTGAAAATCGTCAGTTTCCAGGAAATTAATTTAGGAGTTGCAGTCACGAAGCACCAAGATGAGTTGAAGTTTTCTCAGTTGACTTCAGACGCCCAGGACGGACTTCTACAAAGAACTGTGTACTTTCAAGTAAGTTGTTCACGTAAATATTATAAAATGAATTCCAAAGCTTGTTTGCAAAGAGATACTAATTGTGCAGACGGAGGAGGAAACGGTCCACTGTTAATTACTAGAAACGTTTTCAATAATAATTCTATCAAAACATTTATTGTCATTTCTTAAGACGGTATCCCTATTTTCAGATCATATGCAAAAATAATTAGATTATATATTTTCTTGCTGTTAAATGTACATTTATGTACATTACATCAAATGTGTTTTCTTAGGCCAGTAATTTTTTAGGCCAGTAATTATAATACATCTGAGGATTTTGTGACTCACCTTCCAATATGATTTTGAAATTTTCGAATGTCATTGTTTAGATACATATCTATTACATCATTCGTTTAAAATTTATGATTAAGTTTATTTTATAAAATATTCGCTATACGTTTTTCTTGTACATTTTCTTACTATGTTTCCCGGAAGAAACTGTTTAGTTATATTGAAATCCGAAAGTGGTGTTTCAAATAAATGTTACGTAAATTAGCTCATGAGACGAAAACGAAGATTGAATTGTTAGATGGAAACAGTATGATCAAGAGCTTCCGCAAGGTGCTTCTTCTCATAGGAAAGGTGAGTGATTCATGAACTCATGTCAAGAAAACGTGACATCCTCCACATCTGAAACAAGTAGGGACATTACTCATCTCATTTTTCACCACGACGGCCGTTGTGAAATATATGCAGCCGTAATGTTTTCCCACACCGAACTAAACAGAGGTAGAAATCTTATCTCTTGATGATATGAAATACCAAATGACCTGAATTCAGCAGAGACAGAGAATACCTTGATTTCACTTATCACTTGTCTATTGATAGAAAGAATATTAACAAACTGACATTACTCTGTTTTAAAGAGAACTGGCACCATTATTATTCGTGCAATTTCCGTGAAGCTGGCCTGAAGCAAACTTTCTTGCATTCTTCTAAGACGCGGTAAATGCCCAACAGCCTTTCTCCCTAAATATGAAATTATCACTCATAACGGTTACACTCATTATATAAGATACGCAAAGGGAAACTATGAATCGTATATTACAGGAACAAACGATTTCAGCAAAGCGACTTTTAGTCAGCAATTTGCAAACATCGTTAGGTTCTCACATATCTGAAGCGATGCAAAGCACAACTTCAGCCAAACCCAATTAGTTTCTTTATGAAATGCAGTATTCATCTCTGATATTACAGCAAGCAAATGCAGTACGTTCGTCGCAATCCTCCACTATCTGCATTGAGCTAATTTTTTAGGTTTAGCAAAAACAGAATCCATGGTCGCTGTGAACAGATACAGAAATATTTTAATCTGCGATAAGAAGAAACAAAATATATCCATCAAACTCACTGTGAGCGGGTGCTGAACCGATTTTCATACCCCATTAACCATGATTACAAAATGTCGAAACGATTCTACTTTTTCTTCGAATCTAACGTAGTTGGGTAGAATACTTCTGGCATTCCCCCCAAAATTTCGTGAGCAGATGAAAAACACCTCAATAATTCAAACTTTCTACGTATAACAAAATCAGCATCCATACGCCCCTACACTAATCTTTCGAATCGAAGTGAGGTTCAAATTCATTTTCTCATTTCTAGAACCTCCAGGTTGGAGATGCAGACCCCTTTTGGAATTCTTCATTATCATGGTTAAAAAATTATCAGACATCCACTAAGAAAGTGAGCAAAAAATGTAGAGCTTCGTTCAGTGTTCCGAAACCTATTCTGAGCAGATGATTAGCCTTTTTCCAAATCAGTCTTTATCTATAAGCAGTTAAAATAGAGGATTCAAAATCAGAAAAATAATTTCTAGTATATCTCATTATTAGGATTAAGGTAGGCAAAATCAATTTGACAATACCTGAGAACCTCAAGACAAAAACAGACTCCGGATCCTTGTCGATTACATCCAGAATTTCCCTTTCGCATTTTCCCTCCTATCTTTGTTAGAAATATTGAGAGCGAGATCAATCTAGGCCTCACTGAGGATATGAACTGATCAGATGCGGATCTCCCGTCATGTTTCCCGAGAATATGCTTTCCTATTATTACCTAAGTTTAGAAAGGTTGAATCCATCTCGCTCTTTCAAATTGCAAAGTGAGCAGGTGCGGTAGGGAGCGTGGTGTTGCCGCAGGGCCAGGCCGTGAGGCTGCGCGAATTGGAGGGGGCGTGGCCCGGCATGCGGGTGGAGGTGGACGGCGCGCTGCTGGGCGCTGTGGCGCTGGGCGAGGCGGCGCTGGGCGATCCCTTACCACCCGTGGGTGGAGAGGGTGTAGAAGAGGAGGAGGAATTTGAGAGCCTGTACATCCCGCGTCGCCTGCGGCACTTCAGCGAACTACGCCCTGAAGTGCTCTTTGTGATTCCCAAAGATAATCACCTCTTTCTCACGGGCGTTCCGCAATCTTCTTTGGAGGATCTACGTTGTTTACTTCGTTGGTCCATAGAGGAAATGAACGACAGGTGAGTGCACGGTTTATACCCAGTTTGTTCGTTAAACTAATGCAAATTTTTCGTAGTAGAACTAGGTATAATTAGGGTTCCCAATTTTGGATGCTTCAAATGTTTAAAATAAGAGTATGTACACTTTTTGTTATTAAAACGCTAAAATATGTGGGAAAGTGAGAAATATTTATAAATAGAACAAATATTTGGCTAACATAACTTGTATTGTAGGTTTTATTTTAGCCTAATCGTATTTTTAAATCACATCTGTCATAACATTGGTATTACAGTGTACTACAGAGGTCATTTTTAGATTATTCATGGCATATCTTTCACTATTTTCACGGAGGAGAATACAAATCATCTGTGGGGCGTATTTTAAACTAACAATATGACTTACTTTTAAGTTTTGATTTTGTCTCCCCTTTGCCCTGCCAGTATTCTCAAAAGTTTTACAAATATCTTAATGTTCTTGTTTATTTTAACATGTCGTTAAATCTTATCTGTACAACATCAGCATATGGACTTTTCTGTACAACATCCGCATATGGACTTTCCTGACTGGCCAGTTTTTCTTCAACTTGTAATATGATTTTCATTGTTATATTTTGTTAGTGTCTGCTTGCCTTATCAAAAAGAAATTAATGCAGAGTAGACTAAATCGATTTTACTTTCTTGCGCTTACTAATGTAAGAAGAGAGAGAATTGTAATCGTCCACTGAAAAACAGCGAATCTTCGACCCAAAATCTCTTATTGCCGGGCTCTCGTAACGATAAAGGGGATAAAGATAGCTAAATATTGGAAACAATTTCCATAACCCCTGATGTAGCCAGAATCCAGGTATTGTGGGTCCTTGATACCGAAAAATCGATGGATCTCCGTCCACCCGTCTGTCAGTCTGTGCCCAACCCTAGCGCATAAACCGTTCAGCCGAGTTTCTCGAAAATTCATTTTCCCCAATTGTTCTGGATGATGTCGCAGCCTTTATAATTTGAAATCGATATTTTAGTTTTGGGGATATTTTGTACGAAACCACTAGGATATTTTTTTTTAAATTTTCGAAAAAGTCTCCCAAGTTGTTTTGTTAAATTTTGTTGTTGAATAGTGCAAAGGACGTTCAAGAGAATGGTGTAGGTATCGTATTCCTTGAAATTTTTAATTTTTCAAAAGTGGAAAAACTTTTAAATCTCCAAAATTGAAGATAGTTATTTTTGCCTGAAAGTCTGTTGTACTAAATTAGCTCTTTAAAAATGGTCTTTCACATTTTTTTTTTGTAAATGGTATTAAAAACATGGTATATATCATTTTCGAGTACCGCGCAGCTTGTCGAAAATATCAACAATAAATGATAAATACAAATTTTAAGATAGAGATTTTGGTCTCAGCCAAAGCCTATTGTACAAAATTAGCTCTTTAAAAGGATCACGTATAATATTTAGAAAGAAACAGTAGTTTTTGAGTTATTTGCGCTCGAATTGTACGCATTTTCTTCTCAAAAAGAGCTCCAATTCTTTTTCTTTATATTATCCCATATTTGCAACAAGGGACGATAAAACATATAGTTTTGTCCAATTTTTGGCCATAGATTGTTTTTTTCGAAAATTGCACAAAATGTTTAAAACTATAAAATTAAAGATGGAGATTTTTGCCTCAGACAAAGTCTGTTGTACAAAATTAGTTCTTTAAAAATGTCATGTACAATTTGTTTAAAAACGAGTAGTGTTTGCGTAATTTCTGCTTAAAATAATGCAATATATACGGTTGTCACACCAACTGCGGACCACGAAAAGTGAATGAATGATATGAAAAATAATTAATTTAATTTTAATTATAATTTACTATTGAAACTGCCAATATTCATTTCATTTTTCGCTTCTAGTAGTTCCAATTTTCTACAATTTGTATTCGTCATGTATTGATGTATTTCTTTCAAGCAATCCGCCAAGTTTCATTGAAATTTTCGGAATAACGCCGCAATCGGTATTTGGGATGCTCATTGTTGTTGAATGTCAAGATGGTGATGGTGATGGTGATAAGATACATCGGTTTTATTTAGCGTAACTTGTATTTTCAAACTACTTTCCTTTTAGAAATAATTGGAAATCTATTTGATAATCTATATTGTTTGTTTTGCCCCAAGAGAAACAGTGTGATTTCTAGACTGAGCGTGACTCCTAGACCAAGAGCCAGCACTTGTTTGCGATGAATTTTGAAGAAGATTTTTATAAAATATTCCTCGTCATGCCCGGTGAGGTATGTTACATTTAATATCATCTGATTCTTAAAAACATGTACTGCGTATTGAATAAAGATATGGTACATTAACCGTATAACTTTTTTAATAACTTAAAGAAACTTATGCCCGCGAAAATTATTTTCATATTACAATTAAATTGTTTTTTAAGAGAGAAAATATGTCAAAGTTAGGTTTGTAGATTGTTTGAAAGATAATACATCAATACGTTGAGAAAAATTTGTAGAATTGAATAAAAATAGAATTAATTTAGAATTTTTCAATATTAAATTCTAATTAAAATTAAATTAATTATTTTTCATATCCTTTTTAAACATTTCTGATTTTGCAGAGTTTGTGGCAAATACTACAAAAATATCCAACACTTAGTCTAGTGTTAACATTTCTGAATAAAAAAAATTAATTTAATAACATTATAATAGATTAGGTTTATTATTATTATTATTATTATTATTATTATTATTATTATTATTATTATTAAACGTTACTTATCATTTCCTCATTTACATAAATAGGAATAATGTGTCTGAAATGTATATGCTTTCTAATCAGAGAGCAATATTTAATAACACTTCCTCAAATAAAGAGCGGGATATTCACATTTACCATTCAATTTTTTTTCACGTTGACGTTGTATCATCAATCGAGATTAAGGTATTAATGACTCCAAAATCGTCGATTTTGACTACACAACTTATTAGAAAAAGTAATTTACTAAATATGGGATCAAGATTTATCCTTTCTTTCGTTTCCAAGGCTTGGCAATAAGTGTTAGTGTCAAAAATTCTCCATTTTCTCCCGCTGCATTACAATACTTTCTCTATATTGCGTAAGAGGTAGCGAGGAAGTAAAAATGGGTGATTATTGTTTCGAAATAATAAGATAATTCTTTTTTTTTTTTTGAGTTTTTGCTTATAATACAAACTTGATTGCGCGGATTGACTGTAGACAGACGGATTTTTATATTAGTTTTATTTTCTTTTAGTTCATATACAGTAAATATTTGCGAAAAATCAAAGAGGTCACTTTCTGGAAAACACGAAAAAAACGAGAAAAAAGTAAGAAATTTCCTTTCTCTTGAAAAGTCAGGGAAGTATCAGGAAATTTGAAGAACAATCGTAAGTTAGAGAATTTTTTTGTAGATTCTCATAAAATTAGATATTTTTCATTAAAGCATTAATACATAATTTTTGCGCAATATTTATTTGTTGAGAAAAATTTCCCTACTAGGCAAGTGCTCACAGCGAAATCAGGGAGATGATCAATTATTATTATCATACTAGATATAATATTTACTTGACAAAGTGTGAAATTAATAATCTGAAAAGGAAAATATTTTTCGAAATACACTGGAGAACTGCAGTCAACGAAATTTTTCTAGGAATTGAGTGGCTACCCTGATGGATTGCTTTAGAGTTATTTTGAAAAAAACTGAAAAATGTCGTGAATTTTACATATTGTTAGCTTACAAAACCGTGGTCTCAAGTAGAATGCTTGCAAACAAATCTCAAAGCTACAGCAAAACTTTTCGTTATTTGACCTTTTTGAGCCTTGTACTAAGAAACCTAAACTATAATTTTTTCTTAGTTTCTCTCTCTAAACTATAGTTTAAAAATAGAACTTGGAATTGTAAACGTAGAATGAAGAGATAAGATACAAGGGTCCGTTGAATAGGAGTTCGGATTAAAAGCATTCCATCCTTTCTTTGAGTCTATTAATGGTTGATTTTTATACGAAATCTTTCTTTCTTCTTATGGTAAGAATACTGTGTGAAAGAGAAGTTGCTTTAATGTTGCAGGTGGACTACGTTGGACAGGGATTCTCCAGCGAAGATGGAAAAGGCGTTCGACGACGTGTGCTCCAAGCTCAGCCCAAGGAACGTCCACTGGCTGGAGTGTTTGGGTCCTCGTGACGAGAACGTGAACTTGGCAGCGCTGGTAGGCATGTCGGCGAGAGGCTGCTTTTTGCGAAATATTGTTTTTCCCTTTCAATATCCCAGTGTGTATTAAAATACATAAAGTGCAATGTAGTTGTGGTTAGTGTATTCACTTCATATTATAATGTCTTCAGATTTAATTAAAAGAGAAACGAAACCAGATCCAGATGGCCAAAGGTGTCTTCAATTCGGAAAAGATAATACGTGTGGTTTAGGCGCTAGTAGTGTTTACAGACAGACGGACGGAGAAACGGACGGACAGAGGGACGGACAGACAGACGGACAGAAAGACAGACGGGCAGACAGATGGACGGACGGACGGACAGACGGACGGACAGACAGACGGGCAGATGGACAGACAGATAAACGCACTGACGAACGGACTGACGAACGGACGGACGGGCCGACGGGCCGACGGGCGGACGGGCCGACGGGCGGACGGGCTGACGTACCGACGGGCCGACGGACCGACGGATGGACCGACGGATGGATGGATGGACGGACCGACGGGCAGACAGACGTTTAATAAAATAGTTTTTCGGTATCAGGGGACCCCAAACGTGTATTTTCTTTGAAAACTCGAAAAAGATTTTTCGCAGCATTATATAACTTTCTCTATACTACGTATTTTACTCCCTATATACGTATGTACGAGAAAGTAAAAAGTATTGTTTTGAATTTACTTCCTCTAAGAACAAGAAAATGCAGAGAGACATACAAACGTATGACATTTTCAGATCTAATAAAACTAGTGGTGCCACAACGGGAAACACTTTCTGGCATCATTGAAAAGTTACAAATATTTCCATTTATGTCCTTCTCGCTGATCCGGAGAACTTCGTAACGCCATATTTTTTGGTTCGTGAATATTTTTAAAAATCCTCGAAAACGTGTTTTACTATTTATGCACGCTTCGGCTTCACATGGGTGATGTACAGTCGCAGACTAAGGTGACTAATCGGATTATCAATAATTCCCACGCCGCCCCGCCCTCTCTCCCGCCGTCTTCCTCATAGCGTCTCCTCTCCCGCCCCCTCTACAGACACCTCCGACCTCTCTCACGCTCCTCTCTCCCACCACACCCACCAATCAAGTCTCTCTTTCCCCGCCACCCCCTTTCACGCCCCCTCATGCCCCTCTCTCCCACCGCACCCACCACTCAAGTCTCTCTTTCCCCGCCGCCCTCTTTCACGCCCCCCCCATGCCCCTCTCTCCCACCACACCCACCACTCAAGTCCCTCTTTCCCCGCCGCCCCCTTTCACGCCCCCTCATGCCCCTCTCTCCCACCACACCCAC
>BLKR01011545.1:0-30971 GCA_011170035.1 Teleogryllus occipitalis
AGTTTCTTCGTGTAAGTACCTAGGTATCCATTTCGATAGTAAATTAAGCTGGAAAAATCACGTAGATTTTGTTGTAGGGAAAGCGTGGAGATCTCTTCAGTTTGTAATGCGTATCTTAAAAAAGAGTACAGTAAACGCGAAGGAAATTGCTTACTTGTCGCTTGTTCGTCCGATAATGGAATATGGAGCAATTTGTTGGGATCCGCACACAATTATGCAGTGTAAGAATTTGGAAAGGATTCAGCGTAGAGCAGCTAAATTTACTTTCAGGGACAAGAAAAGGATAGGGTGGGATTCACTCGAAAACAGGCGAACATTGGCAAGACTTTGCGCCTTGTATAATGCTTATAGCGGTCATCCAGCTTGGAAAGAAATTAAACGGCGGCTAAATTTTCCTACGTACATCGGTAGAGGTGATCACAGGCACAAAATAAATTTAAGACCGCAGAGAACGGATGTCGGGAAATTTTCTTTTACAAATAGAACGATAAGAGATTGGAATAGATTGCCTGCAAAAACCTTTGAACCCTTTCCTCGAAGCGTTCAACAATTTAAGAAAGTAATTTAGGGCATTTCTAAGTTTGAGGTAGTTAACTAGGAATATTAAGTTATACAGTGAAGTGAAGTGAAGTGAAGTGAAGTGAAGTGTTGTGCAGTGTAGAGCAGAGAAATAATGAAGGTGTTTTTTTAGTGTAATAGTGAAGTGAAATGAAGTGAAGTGTAGGCAAGTGCAGTGCGGTCTTCATTGTTTAAGCACTCAGTGCTGTTTTAGATTGACGTTTCTTTTATCTTTTAGGTAATTTAATGTTTGTTTTTAAGATTCACCAGTTTTTATATTATTATTATTATTATTATTATTATTATTATTATTATTATTATTATTACTAATATTATTACTATTATTATTACGGTTATTATTATTACTATTATTATTACGGTTATTATTATTACTATTATTATTACTGTTATTATTATTACTATTATTATTACTGTTATTATTATTATTATTACTGTTATTATTATTACTATTATTATTATTATTATTATTATTATTTTAGCATTATTATCAACATTATTATGTTATTTGCATGAAAATTAATATCTTACTTATGTAATTAACTGCCACCGGGTCACACCCAATTGCAGTTTAAATAAATTTATCTTATCTTAAACCACAAACTTCTCACACATGGCGAGAGGCTGAATAGTTTTCCGTCAATTTGTAAGAATTAATAACATAGATAACAACGCACGTGATTAGAGAATGACCTCGGTTATCTGACAGTGTACCTCATGACACGTCGAGGGCCGACTGTGAGTATCTAGCCTGAATGCAGCGAGCTTTATTCTATATGGATGATTGGTCCCTAGTTTTGCATCCCAGATATACATGTAAAATATGCCCTCCTTTTTCTTTAAATTTGTTCACGATTGAGGCATTCGGGTAAACGAGAATTTCTGACATTTCACGAAATTAATCACTATTTCCGCTCGAACGCCTCAATTGTAATTATGTAAATATTTATGTGGTTAGGCGGAAGAGCAGGCCTTACGGCCTGAGCCTCGCCAATAATAAAGACATTATTACTACAACTACTACTACTACTACTACTACTACTACTATTATTATTATTATTATTATTATTATTATTATTATTATTATTATTATTTACGTCACGTTTGCGTGTAAGTTGAGGTGCTACTTCCCTCTAGGCTCCAAAGGCTACTCCTTTCTGTTCGGAGCGCCTCGCGGCAATGTAATGCAGGAGGGCGCAGTCCATATAATAAAGCTTTACTAATATTGTTCGTTGTGAATTACTTGTGTTTTTGATGGAAATTCTCGTGACAGTCACGTACAAACAATCTCTAGGACAACTCTGAATCTAAAAAAAGCTTCAGCTCTTTTTCCAACTTCACTTATTGAAAGGAAAAAAGTTGGCGAAGGAAAGGTTAATTGCGAAACTTTGTTGTTCTTTGGGTCTTACAGAATCAGGGCAAACTTCTAGTATGTCAACCTGGAAATGTTTCGATTAGATTTAATCTAAACTATATCCTCACTCATGCCATCTCATCATCATTTGTCGAAATCCTTTTTGAAATGGTGCGCAGTGTCTATAGCCTTACCCTGTATGGTGCAGAGGTAGTTGAGTACGATGTGTCATTAGTAACTGAGATTGTGCTCCATTCTCGTCATAACAATGAATACTGCTGTATCTAGTGCAGTGGGCGCGGTTAAAGTCTTTGTCACGGAGAGAGTGGATTCATTTTTCACTTAGGGAATGGTGAACGTCCTTTTACCTGTCATTCATGAGCTCGCCATCCGCTGTAATCATCATTATCACCATCGGTGTCGTCAACGACAAGGAAGCTAGAGAATAATAAGGATGCGATAGTGTGTGCCAGAGCAATAGACAATCTTTGACTTTTCAAAGTGAAAGAATTCAAATTGTTTAAATTCTGCGTTTTATATTTGGTGGTAACGGTGCAAACACATTCTGAATTTATTGCTAGAAATTACAAAAATTAGAGAAATGATAGCAAATATGAAGTAAAACGATACGACATTTTTCAGTCTGTCAAACAGAATTGCCTGGTCTACCACACAGATTTTACCCTCTAGACGAGAGGCTCAATATCAAGTTAAAGTAGGGTGTAATTACAAGTTGGATATTAAATTTATAATTATTTATATTGTCATCAATTACGATGACATCATGAAGTATTTTACACATTTCTTAATTGCGTAAATTTTTTTAATCAATGATGTATATATTGAGTGTATGCTTTTTTGAAGATAGCATTTATATTTTAATGTAATTGTGAGTGAATGTGGGTGTATTTTTCTTCCAATTAGATATTTCGACGGAATTACGTTTCTCCTCTTGATTCTATATTCGCTTTCGCATGCCATTTCTCATGTGTGAAACATTTTTCCTTCACTCTCAGCTACTTCATTTTTCCCTTCTTATCTTCCCCCTCCAAATGAACCACTAGCTCACCCACTCGCCCAATTTTTTTCTTTAAGGTAGGTTCAAGGAAGATTTCTTTAGAAGAAGCCGAAACTCATCTAATGCTTAAATATTACAGTTGAATTATGGTTCAATATTTACCGGAGAGCTAAGCAGCGTGAATAGATTTCAATTAAGATCGAAAAAGGTTTCACTTCACTGATTATTAAAGTCGCAAACATACTTGTTCTGAAGGCGCGAAGCAACTCATTAATCCTCTTCTATTGTCTCGTAGATGAAGCATCCAGTCAGACCTGTTTCTAATATGGACGACACGTGCTGAATCCGATGTATTTTAGGGATACACTTTTTATATCAATCGACAAGAGCGATGTGGCTATTAGATATTATTTCGGTGTTCTCTATCATCCTTAACAATGCGATTTCGTTTTAAAAACTCCATTAACATTATATTTCAAGTATTGATATATTTGACGAGAAGAAATAATCAAAATATTGAAAATAACTAATTGGAATTAGTAATACTGTTTCAAGTAATATGATTACATTTAATATTGATGATACATTACAATACACATTTTGCTTATTACACCACTAAAATTAAAAATCCGATGTTTGAAAACATCTGTTGGGAATCGAAGGGTTTGGAATCACGGTCATCTAGTCTTCAAATTAAAAAGTGAACTTTAATGAGCTTAATCAATTAGTTCATGAGACTGCCGATTTTTTAAAAACAAAGCCATCAAAAATAAACTCTGAGTGTTATTCCCGTTCCTATTCCTACTTAGTTCAAATATTTAGGTATAATGTTTAAATGTTGTTTCATGTTAAAAAAAATTACTCAAAACGATTGATATTTGTATTTTGTGTCCCCTAGTTTTCGTCCATTTGCTGTTGTTTTTATGCGAATTACTACAACAGCCGCTTATTTCTAACATCCATCACTTCATTGAACATTATCTGTATCCTGCAGATAAACGCATTTCAAGTTCGAAGGAGTAAACGTTTTCTAATATAGAATTAATAATAAAAACAGGTTAAAAAACACTACGGATAGCAAGATTTCCCAATACACTTTAGTTGTATGGATTAACTAAAGATCTACCAAAATACTGTCAGCGAAAATCCTTATGACCCAGCGTGTCTTTCCGATTTCTGAACCTGCTAATGGAGGAGAGTGTACACCCTGGGGTGGTTTAGCAACAGAAACAGATGTTTGAAACAAGAATAGGAAACTCAACATTCGTTCATCAGTACCGCAACGAGGTCGACATAAACCTTGCTTCCACTGGGCAAGACAAGCTTAGAACACCGGACGATGAGTATACGTTGAGCATTTCCCCCTGGGAGACAAGCGCACCAGCCACGTAAGCTCAGTTGCATATGGCACTGTATAAGCTCAGATGCATATTCGCCGTAAGTGACACCCAATGCCCAAGCCACTCTACAACATTCGCGCATCACCGTTTCTCGCCACATTCCTGTCGACCCCGCCTCGGAGCGAACGGCATCGCGACGACAGCGTCGGCGGCGTCGGCCACAGGGCCGTGGGCCGCTTCGGCGCGCCCGCCACGACGCCGCCGCCCCGCCGCCGCCACCGGCACCGCCACCACCGTCTCCGTCGCCGCTATCACCACCGCCGCCGTCGCCGCCGCCACCACCACCACCACCACCACCGACGTCGCCGCCACCACCGTCTCTACCGCCTCCGCCGCCGCATCACCATTACTGCCGTCGCCACAGCCGCCGTCGCCACCGCTGCCGCCGCCGCCACCACCACCACCACCACCACCACCACCACCGACGTCGCCGCCACCACCGCCGCCGCCACCGTCTCTACCGCCTCCGCCGCCGCCATCATCACCACTGCCGTCGCCACAGCCGCCGTCGCCACCGCCGCAACCGCCGCCACCACCACCATCGACGTCGCCGCAACCACCGCCGCCGTCACCGTCTCTGCCGCCTCCACCGCCGCCATTACCAACGCTGCCGTCGCCACAGCCGCCGTCGCCGCCGCCGCCGCCGCCACCGTCGCCGCCACCGCCACCACCGCCGCCGCCACCACCGCCACCGCCACCGCCGCCGCCGCCGCCGCCGCCGCCGCCGCGTCGCCCCAAGCGGCCAACGGGGGAAGGAGGGGGGGCAGGCTCCGCGCGCCGTGCCCGCGTGTCGGCGGGGCCCGTGCCCTGGGGCACGCTCGCGCGCCCAGATAATCTCAGCGTGACGGCGCTGGGCGGCGCTCCGATCGCCCGCTCGCCGGCTGGCCGGCCCCGCACAGCCGTCTGATTGGCCGTGCCGCGCTCTGATGCATGTCCTGTCCTCCGGGTGTTCCCTGGAACTTCCATCGGCCAAGGTCACCGTGTCACCGCGCGAAGCGGCTCCGCCGTCCCCCTGTCCGCCCCGTCGTCCCACCGGCCGCCGTCCGCCCGTCTGTCCGTCTGTTCCGGCGCGTCTCGCGCTCTTCGGAGTCTTCGCCGATGGACGACGACCAAAAAAATCGTAGGAACATTAAAGAAAAAGAAGTCTCTTTTTCGATGATTTAAAATATGGTTCGTTTTCATTCCTGAGTCCAATTTACGCCCGAGATGCCCGTGGGGATCGTTTGTTACTAAGAGCTCTGAGCCGCGGCGTCGCCGTAGCGGCTATGGAGAATGTGGTGGCGGCGGCGGCGGCGGCGGTGCTGGCGGCACTCACTGCAAGAACGGCCGATCATTATTTTACTTAACATCGTGCACATGTGCTCTAACCGCAGCCTCAGGCGGCCACAATTGGAAATGGCCTTCGTTACATGCCACATAAATAATTCTTTAGACAGGAATACATATATTTTAAAAAAAGAATTTCGTGCAGAAATTGAATCTTGATTGTAGTGTTAGATAGTCCGACTTATCTAGTGATCTTCATACTTCTTGACCGGAGGCGCTGTTTAGGAAACTGAAGTTGATGTGGAGAACCTCTAGGCCATCGTAGCGACGGCAGCATTAAGGAATATGTGAAGTGAGAGAGGCAGCAGGAAGGTCGGATGTGGGTGGAAGAAAGAAAGAAAAAGAAACGAACGCACTGGCAGCAAGACTCGGAAAGCAAGTAGAAGTGGATAAAACAGCAATTGTGATGTCGGAAATAACAATCATACTGACGAAGGCTACGGCAATTTAGGTCTGATCGTTGCAATGATGGGGGCGGAAGGCGCAACTGATGAGAAAATGGCGATTGGTTTGGCGGTAAGGATGGAAATATGACATTGTGATTGGTGACGGTAGAGGTGGTAGAACGGTTTGACTGACTACGGGAAATTGGCTTCCAATTGTAGTGATGACTGAGGATGACGATAGAGATAAAAAGAATTTGGGGTATATTCAAAATAATTTTCAGTACTACGGCAAGGTAGATAGAAAGAACGTTGAAAAGAGTACTGTTTTGATCTAATTTTTAAAACGCAATATATGTGAATAACTAAAATAGGAAATGCCCGAATGAACGGCTTCCTATTCTAGTCGAAGGACTAGAATTCTGAACGACCAGTCTCGGAAGTGACGCAGCCAGAGCCGATGAGAAAAGTTATCAACAAGATTAGCCCGGAGGGAAGGACCTAATATGGTAAGGGATGAAGACATGATGCAAGGTCAATCATTTGATTGATTGATTGATTTTTTCGTGTTTCCGGGCGCGTCAACTTCTTTGGTCATTAGTCCCGATAGTGTAGTGCATGTTTTTTCGCGGGAGATGGCGGTGATTTTCCCCCGCTGTTTGGCGAGATCTGGCGCCGACCTACCGTCGGCTAGTGGGCTCTCCCACCAGCGGGGCACCGCCCCAGCCGGGACAAGCTCTAAGCTCCCGACCGATCTCCCGGAATATATGGTAGTGTAGTGCATGTAAGTGTAAATGTGTGTGTAAGGGGAGAGGATAGGACAAGGAAGAGGAATGACAGATCGCGCGGTCCGTGACCCGTTTGGTAGGGTACTGCTCCGGCATTCGCCTGGTGTTGATCGGAGAAACCACGGAAAACTACCGATCAGAGCAGCCGGATGCTAGAATTCTCCTCCAGACAGCGAGTGAATTCCACCTAGCTGAAAAGATAGAGTGGAAAATCCTGCCGCCGTCAGGACTCGAACCTAGGACCTCCCGGTCAGATGCGCTGCAGTGACATCAGTTGATGCACTGAGCTACCGCTCCCGGTGAAGAAGACATTGGTAATAGTTGGGATTAGACAAGTTAAAGTGGCGGGCGAAAGACGACTGATTAAGACCAGGAAATAACTTTATGGATTGGCAACTGTTTCCGGACGGGGTCGTGGCGGTGTGAATGTCAGAGCCATTACGTTCCAACGTTGTCTTTTGACTTTTGAGAAGCGTCGATCTGAGTGGCGGTGGGAATTCCGCTGGGACTTGGGAAGGCGGGGGCGAGGAGGTGATCCGGGATGCCCGAGGGGCTCAGGGCAGCTGCAGCCGAAGGGCCGCTGGCTCGGACTTCGACGTCTGGCAATGCCCGCGGCAGCGCTCTGGCTGTCCATCGACGATGCAGGCGGGAAGTCTAACCATGATGCAAGGAGAAGGGTGGAACACTGTATCTCCCAATGGCACAGCTAAGAAGTACTCCTCACTCGCATGTCGTGTCGTGGACTCCGAGAGGGAATTTTAAATATGGTTAGAGACGGTATGTTGTAATTTTCAGTGGCACTCCGAGGGGAAAGGACTCCGTGGACCCTTGGAGATTCAACATCCCCTCTCCCGAAGCCCAGGACACATTAACCGATATTGTTTTTACTAATTTCCTGTTGTAACGAAAGTTATTCAGTTTCCCAATAGAATACTTTATATACAACTATAATTGAGCAAATAAAATTAAATTTTTAATTCAGCATAAATTCTTTTTAAGAAAACTTAGGTTGTATTAGGTCAAGTAGGTTATCTTCTAAAAATATAGCTCCCCTCCCGAATCGTGGGGGGAGCTACAATTAATGATTACCTCACTGATTATGCTGAATTATTACACTGAAATACACATTTTGGGGGCATTGTAACACAAGTATCTACAAAAATGGGTTGTGTCCTGAATGGACCAAAATACTCCAGTATGAACGTGTTTCACTTTCCGACATGTTGTTCGCATAAACTAATCCGCTTGAATCAAGTTGTTCTCACGTGATTGCTGATGTAGTCTACCGCGGCCAGGCTGGCCCACCGTATTAGAATACGCTCTGGTCTTTGTATCATGAGCAGCATCGTGGGCGGTCAGCGGAGGTCGGGAAGCTGGGAGGTCGCAGCGCCGTTGTCTTGCGTTTAAGAGCCCTGGGGCTGCTTCTGAGGTGCCATAGTTAAAACAGAGATTACGCTCGCCGGTCATGCTTTATGCCAAGTCACTCATTCAACGTTAGCGATCGAAAGATAGAGATATAATAATTTCATTTTGATAGAAGTGAAATTACTGCTATCCTTCAAGCGGGATTATAAATACTTCAAGTAATACTATAAATAAATAACTAAATTAATTATTCCATTTATGACATTTAAAAAATTTATCAATAACCGGAACCAATGTTTTTCTTTATTATTTTTTGCTGCAAAATAGCAAATACTGTTATAAATATAATGTGGATTATTTTAAATTAGAACTTCTGCATTTTTGAAAATAGCAAAAGTTAATTTTTTCGAACGTTCTCACAAAATTACAGCTACATTATTGAAGTTAGAAAAGCTAGAGATTTTTTTAAATGTACACTATTTCCCATTAGTAGACATGGAGTTGAAAGAATGTCATTAATATTTTTTAAATTGTGTTATTGAACTAGTGTTATTATAGTTAAATTGAGTTCTGCGTAAATTTGGGTTCGGTCATCACAATTTGTACAACTACATAACCAATGATTTCGGAAAAAGGACTTCATATTTTATCTTTAACGTTTTGTGAGGATAGAGCACTATTGACAGAATAATTTGGCACCAGCGACATTGTCATCAAAACGTTTCAATTAAAAAGGTGAAGATACAAACTTTTATCGAGACGGTGGGTTAAGGAGACGGTGGAAAAATGTTAGTGAGCTCATTGCTGAATTCAACGTTTTTTTTATTCAAATACGAGCTTGGGCAAATCATCTTGCGAGTTGGGAACACTCAGAGGTATTTGTTGGGTAAATGAGGCTATCTGCAAGTAAATTAACCCTTCGCTGGCAGTGAAAACATGCAATCGATTTCAAATATTCGAAATTTTTGAACGGTTTCAGCTAGTATTATATAATATTACGTAACGGTTCCAAATAATACCAGAAAGGTAATTCTGTTGTAAAACTAATAGTAAATATACTATTTAATCTAACAACTACATTAGATAATTGTCTCGTAGTTGAAGCATTTGAAAAAATTAAGTGTTAGAATAAACACTGCAACACATTGTTAGAATAAAATGTAAGACCAAATACAAATATTCAAAATATTTCATATTTGTTGGCGTGAACTTTTGGTGAAATAAAAATGATTTCCATTCAAACTATTGCATTATCAAATAATTTAAATTTTATAATAAACAATTTGTCAATATATCGTAAAAGTCAAACAAGTTAGAACATTTGAATATATTTTCAAGACGTTCTGCACATTTTTGCATAACAGTTCCCCGCCACCTCTGGTTACTCGGCCAAGCTCCAGCAGTCGTCCGCAAGCCGGTCGTCAGCTCAGACCCGGAGGCCACCTCTTAGCATACGGCCGCCTCCGCCGCTGCCTTCGCCGCCACTGCCGCCTCCCACCGCCGTCAACCCACCACCGCTGCCACCGCCATCTCCCAGCGCCGTCGCCTTCACCCACCGCCGTCCCACATGACTACCCCCACCGTCGACACCCACCACCGTCCACCAACGCCGTCCACAAGCGCCATTCCCTCCCCCTCACTTCACCCGCCGCCAACCGCTGCCACCCGTGTCACCTGCCGTCACCCACCATCACTCGGTGTCGCTGCCACAACTTCCACACCACCATCGTTTCGTGCTGGGACACAACGCATGCCACATGCCCCATGAAGTGGTGAAGAGGAGCAGGGACTCCTACGGCAGTGAGAGGCGACGCGGAGCCGGCGGCAGTGGCGGTGGCGTCATGCCGTCATGCCGTCATACCGTCATGCCGTCATGCCGACATGCCGACATGCCGACACGCCGACATGCCGACATGCCGGCATGCCGACATGCCGTCATGCCGACATGCCGTCATGCTACCATGCCGCCATGACGCCATGCCACCAAGCCTTGTGACGTCACAATGCCGCCGACATGCCGTCATGCTACCATGCCGCCATGACGCCATGCCACCAAGCCTTGTGACGTCACAATGCCATGCCTCCATGCCGTCATGTCCCCATCCCGCCATACCGCCCCGCTATCTTGCCATCGCCACCGCCACCGCCAGCGCCACCGCGCCGCTTGCGCCGTCGTCGCCTCCACCGCCGCCGGAGCGTGTGCTCCTCTTCGCCTGTTCGTGCGGCGTGTGGCGTGCGGTGCGGCCCTCGCCTCTTTAGCCTCGTGCCAACAATTAACTTAATTCCGGTGAATGACGCCACGGAACAGCCTGGAAACCCGGACGTCTCTATTCTCGCGCCGGACAATACCCGGGCGGCCGGTGCGACTCTTCTACTCGGAGACCCCCGGGCGCCAGTGCGCCCCCCCCTCGGCCCCTTAGCACTCCCCCCATCAACTTCTCCCTCCCTCGGGGGGTTTCATTCAAGAAATACGTACACGCTACTGGAGAAGGGGTTTGCCATTTTGTTATGGAATTGTATGACAGGGAAGAAGGAGAGTAATTGAAAAGCGTACGTACTCTGCAAAAGAAGTGCTGTCATTTGACGACATATTGATAGAATAAAGATGAAAAATGTCGTAAGAAATTCGTTTTAAGATATATTATTAAGTTAAAATTTGCTTTACTTCATACACTCTTCAATTATTTCTTACACTCTTCGTATTACCGTTTTGTATTTCTCGATATATTGTTAACAGGGCAATACATTTGACGGGGTCGAGCATTTTCTGACGGTTTTTGAGAGATAAAAAAATGACGATTTTTGTATACTTATTTCTTGATGACCCCCGAGGATTTGCCTGTTCCTCGATGCGTCCTCACTCTTCTCCACGGTTTCGCTTTACGACCTTCAGTTCCAGTTGGTCTTGTTTCGCCCGGGTATCGAATTGCTTTCGTGATCGAGCTGGAATCTGGAACCTGTATTTATTTTATGTCCTTGTTGTTATAATTGGAAATGGAATTGATAAAAATGACATACGAATAAATAATTTTGACACGTCTATATCGAGAATGTTTGTTGAAGATACGACGAAATCTTGCGGGAATAATTAATCGAGATTGAAATGCGATCTCTCGCTCTCTTAAATATAAATTAATTTGAAAGAATTTTGGTGGCTGCTTTCCTGAAATACAAATCACACTTTATTTTGTTTAAAACACACGCAAATTCCGAATAAAAAGTTAAAAAAGAACAAGATAATTGCCGTCGTCCATTTGAATATAAAATAGTCAAGTATAGTTCCTTCGCTGTTTCTCCTTATTTATATTGATATAGATATTTTACATGGTTGTGTGCACAAATGTTCCTGGATGTTAAGAAGTTGCAACGTAAGTTAGTATTCTCGGAAAAGTAGAGCACATTCAGGAACCTATATCCTCGTCCATTCTCCGACCGTACCGTGTTCTTGGCAATCGTAATAAATAAAGCACATTGTAGTGACGATAATGGCACTTTATGCTCTCATGGTAATTCATACAATTTCCCCCACATAAAAATGTAGCGTGGGCCCATTATGCAGCTGAACGCTTCAATTATTTCTTTCTACTGTGAGGTACTTCGCCGCGCTGGCATCGTCAGGGCCGTGTCGGGGTCTCGAACTGCGTGATGGCGCGCCGGAGGCTTCCTCTCGACAGGGAGACGGAGTGAAATCGAAATAGGCTGCGTGGGTGGCGGCTATCGGCTAAGAGAGTCCCGCGGCGCCGCGCGGTCGCTGGGCCGCAAGTTGCGAATGCAAAGAGCTGTGGCGTAGGCGGTCGGGAGGCTGGCGGTTGGTGGTGACGGCGGTGGTGGCGGCGGCGGTGACGGAGTGCCGCCGGCAGCGGTGATTGTGGTGGTTATTGTGGTTGTGGTTGCAACGGTGGAGGTTGTAGGGGCAGAGGTGGTGGTTGCTGTGGAACTGGTGGTTGAGGTGGTGTTGGTTGCGATGGTGGTGGTTGCGGTGGCGGCGGTAATGGTAGTTGATGTAGTGGTAGTGGTGGTGGTAGTGGTGGTTGTAGGTAGTACTGGTGGTTGGAGTGGTGTTGGTTGCGATGGTGGACGTTGCAGTGACGATGGTGATTGTAGTGGTGGTGCTGGCGGTAATTGTGGTGATTGCGGCGATGGTGGTTGCTATGGTAGTGGTGGTTGTAGTTGTGTTTGCTGAGGTGGTGGAGGTTGCAGTGACGTAGGTGATGGTGGTGGTTGTAGTGGTGGTGCTGGTGGTAATTGTGGTAGTTGCTATGGTTGTGGTGATTGGAGTGGTATTGGTTGCTATGGTGGTGTTTGCGGTGGCGGTGATGATCATGGTGGCGGAGGTGATGGAGGTAGTGATAGAGCGTCGTGGTGGTGGTGAAGTCGGCGGAGGTGAGGATGGGGTGGTGGTGGCGGTGAAGGCGTTGGATTCGGCGGTGGTATTGAGGGACGTTGGAGGCGACGGGGGCGGTGGTGACAGCGTTGGCGACTGGCGTGGCGGTGGCGGCGATGGTGGTGGCGGCGGCGGCCGTTTGAATCCGGTTTAGGGCGGGGGAGGGGCGGTCCAGATAGTCGGCGCATTACAGCAAATCACCGGGAATTAGACGCTTGATTTGTGTTGTGGAGAATTTGGATACCTGCAATCGTCCTCGATCTTTCGCTCTGTTCGCCAAGGAAGGGAGGCTTGGGCGGAACAAGGATTCTCTTCACTAACTCCAACGGGGGAGTTATCTCAAGTGCTCTCTAAACGTCTCTTTGTAATGCTTTTGACACGTTTGCAGTGGAAGAACCTCTGGGAGGTTCTCCGGCAAAAAAATACTTTCTCGAAAAGCGAAATTGCTCTTGGTAAACGTTAGCATGAAAATCAGTGTGTCGAATTAAACCGTTCCCTCACAGATAATTAAGAATACCGGTGCCGGTAATAGTACCCATACTTCACCTTTTTATCTCCCTGACACCGCGTTATCGTTGATTATTATTCCGATTATGAGTTAGACCGCAGAGATCACACTGATAGTGTTTAATTTATTTGTTTACTAATTTACTTATTTCCTTCACTCGTGACACAGCTCTTGCTCGCAGGTTGATACATATCTATTAAAATAAACTAGACACGTCAGGCTAAAAGGACGTTTTAGGGTTATTACATTAATGCCTTTTTCTTCGCCGCGACGGCCGCTCTCAGCTGTCGGGGCTCGGCTGAAATGTGGGTCTTACGAAGGCACCTGAAGGCCGTTGCGTCCGACTCGACGCAACGCCTCCCGCTTCTGGAAGCTGCTACTCGCCACCGCCGCCGCCGCCCTATGCTGCCGAAGCGGCTGTTCTCGACTTTGCGTATTGACAGATCACTCTTTCAGCTGCTCGTCTCGACCACGACGAAGCTGTAAAATCGTTGAAACAACATCCAGAAGAAGACGCCCACGCGGTGAGGATTCCGCGACACACTTGTGGGACGGGTTCCCGTCTTGTCGGCTCGTTCTGCTTACTCGCTGAATGATTCTTGTCCCCGTGAACGGGCGTTCACTTGGTGCTTGGGATGTTCTGAAGAACGTCGAGTAGATTGACAGGCTTTGAAATTAATGAACGGAATAGTCTGATCATTTCTGATGAGTTAAATTCGTACAGTTAATATTAATATTAATAGTTTTTTCGATAATTATTGGATTTCGTCAGTGTAAGCTCGAGTATGTTCGCGTTGCGTATTTTTTGTTATTTAACGTCAAAGAACGGTGAGGAAATTATGTGTGACGTGGTAGGGAGAAGTGTGTTTCTGTTCGTATTATATACCAATAATAATACAGTTGTATAACTAACATTTTTCATCAGATGTCTATGTATGTCATCCAGATATTATGGCAATGGCCATGGCAAGGACTGCTTCGTACAGTCGTAAATGTACAGTTGTTGCCAAAAATAAAATGTCACCGAATCTAGTAAAGTGTCCATATTTTGGGTTTGGAAAAATCTACATAGAATTATTTGGCATTACATGTGCGATATTATGTATGATTTTATTTGATAATCGTCCAGGTACAATTTCCATATTTAGAGTCCCAATCATATATAAAACACCGAAACTTCAAGACTTTATAACAAGTGACATGTATATTGATATTTGAAAGAGAAATTTGATCGAACCACTTCGTAGAAGTGCATGTTTAAGTAGTAACATTTAAAGTTAAACAATAACATTTCAATGATTGTCGTACATGTTTACATTTGTGTCACAAAATTGAAGGAATAATTACATTAAAAAATATTTAGTTTATTTTAAAACTATAAACCATTTTTATAATATCTCATTGAAGGACAACTTTTAAAAAGAATATATGGACATTTTTAAGAGGAGTCACTGAAGTCATTGAATTGTAAAACGTTTCACAATCGTCGACCACAGATTTCCTTACAAGACCTTCAAATAGTGAACTCTACGATCCATAAGCTTTGGACCCATCGCGATTTCAACCCTCTACGCCGCCCTCCCAGCCAGCGGGGAGGGCCATCGAACGCCAAGTGGCCCAGGGGTACGCGGGGCTCGTGCAAGATTGAGGAGTGAAATGAATACACTGGGCCTCGCGCGGTATTGTGGGGCGCCGCCAGGGCATCGGCGAAGCGAGTGGCGGCGGCTGCGACCGCGGAAGGGGAGTCTATTTCTGATTGTGCAAGGGGAAGTGCGCTCGCGGAGGGGAAGGGAGGGGGTGAGACGGGCAGAAGGGCGCTCCGCGAGGGAACTGAAAGGGGCGGAGGTGGAGGGTGGAAAACGAGCTGAAAGGGGAGGGGGAGAGCTGGGGCTGAACGCGTTGAAGGAAAAACCGCTTGTGCGGAGTCAGGCGAAGACTGCTGCTGCTGCAGCAGAGTCGGAAAGCACCAGCAATGTTGGGTTCTCACCCTCCGTAAGAATTCTTGCTGTTGACGACCTCTTTTTACGCGTCGAGGAAGTAGGTTAAGTTAGGGTCTATTTGCGACGAGCTTTGAAGTTGTTGGAGGGTGCCTTGCGTGGAAACTCAGGCGTTGTGCAGCGATTTAGGGGAGTTTATGGAGCTAGAATCCTCACACGCACAGCTACTATGCTCGCGATAAGACGTCTTAACTAACCATTTTATTCAACCAAGAACAAATTCTCGATTTCTTATTTATTTTTTATTTATAGTTTGATCACTTGACGCATTGCTTGCGTTTCTGAATGTAAAGCTTTAAACGAAGCCTGCAATACGATGTAGCATGCTATTACTGATGAATGAAAATTATGCTTGTAGATCATTATTGTGCGTTTGATTTCACTCTTTTGGAGAAGGTTCATGAAGTTTTGCTTTCAGTTGGTAGATTATTATTGTATTTAATGCTGTTCATTTTCATGGTGTTTTTTTTTCAGTCGAAAGCCGGTTACTCTGTACGTCCCGATGGGACGCATATTCGACCATACACTAGACACCAACACACTTGCGGGCTCCTTCGATCTAGGGTCAGCAGAACGCGAGGCCCTCCGCGACAACCCATGCATGAGAGAAGGGAGAAACAACCATGCTCAAAACCGGACTCTAACCGCGACCTTTCGGACTGAAGCGCTGAATCAGTACACGCTCTTAACCACATGGGCACCTAGATCGGTCAATTTGTACATATAAAAAAAGGAAATATTTTGACATCTTGACTAAAGGCAACTAAAAACATGAGATGTATGCGACCATCTACGTTTTTTACATTTATTTTTTTAACTTCGTACGAAACTGCTTAACAATGGCTTTCATGCGAGAAGCGGTGCACCGGCAGCGGTAGCTCAGTGCATCAAGTGATGTAACTGCAGCGCCTCTGACCGGGAGGTGCAAGTTCGAGTCCTGACGGCGGCAGGATTTTCCACACTAGCTTTCCAGCTAGGTCGAATTCACTCGCTGTCTGGAGGAGAATTCTAGCAGCCGGCTGCTCTGATCGGTAGTTTTCCGATCAACACCAGGCGAATGCCGGAGCAGTACCCTAACAAACGGGCCACGGACCGCGCGCGATCTGTCCTTCCGCTTCCTTGTCCTATCCTCTCCCTTAACACACACACACACACACACACACACACACTTGCCCTAACATGCACTACACTACTACATATTCCGGGAGACCGGTCGGGAGCTTAGAGCTTGTCCCGGCTGGGGCGGTGCCCCGCTGGTGGGAGAGTCCTGGTTAGGGGAAAACCCCACTAGCCGACGGTAGGTCGGCGCCGGATCTCGCCATTCAGTGGGGGAAGATCGCCGCCATCTCTCGAGAAAAACATGCACAACACTAACGGGACTAATGACCAAAGCAGTTGACGCGCCCGGAAACACGAAAAAATCAATCAATCAATCAATCAATGAGAAGCGGTGCCTTAACTCGCTAGAAGGACTCCGTGAAATGTACGATGCCGGTAAATAAATCTCCTTCAGTCCGACAGTCAGCGCGATGGCAAGGGAGAGGAATTCTTCCTTCACTGCAACCCATTCGACGAAACAATAAATCTCGCGTTACGGTCTGCGCTGACAAATGGAGGAACCACGAAGTGTGCCATGTTATTAAAAACTGCTGGTGATGATGCGGTTGATGGATATAAACTATTGCTGTGTAGAACATTAAATAAAACGTTTGTGTGAAGTATTTTGTGTTAGTGGTTGGTGATAGGCTTTTGACGGACTAGTGGATAAATTCTCAATTCAGATAACTGCTTACATTAAACCTGTTAGTTCACCCTTTAGTTAGTATCCCATAGCTTATTTTTGTTATAGGCGCGCCATTGCACGGCATGTTTTGATGAAAATGTCAGTATAAAAAACACTCTTCCGACCCGTGCAAATAATTCCCTAATGACCTATGTATGGAGTGCGAAGTGACGTTGTCAAGGGTTGATCTGTGAAACAGATCCCTACTTATTGACATTGGTAAACTAGAGCAGACGATTTCAAATGTGAGTAAATATATATAAAATATTTTAATTATTTATTTCTGAATTCTAACTTTTTCGAAAGAAGAATACCAGGAAGGCCGAAGAAATCTTGGAAGGCCGTCATCGATTCGACAATGAATAGAAGAAATAACCTGGCGGAATAAAATGCAGTGGCATGTAGAGTACGAGTCATTTCACCTGTAAAAAATCTCGCTCAATCATAATTATTAATAATTTATGAATTACCGGTTGTTCGGAACTTAACAATTCACTCGTGAATTTTTGCATTAAATATTGAGAATCGTAATTATTTGTGGTTATTGCTTTTGTAGTGGTATTTGTTCTTAAATTTTCTTTGAACCTATGCTACTTGATTCTGAGTGCATGTCCCCATCTCGAATGTACAATAGGTTTCTTCCAGTTTCCCAGAAATTTTGAGAGCGAATGTTCAGATGGTTTTTTGTTTGCCCCGGTCAGTAAATTTATTACGTTGCTTTATACTTCCTTAAATGCCATGCTCAGTGTGAATTGTTTATCAACGAAATAGATTTATTATTATTATTATTATTATTATTATCACCATTATTACTATTATTGTTATTATTGTTATTATTATTATTATTATTATTGTTTTTACTTTCTCATCTTATTGGTACATTTGAATGAATTGCACAGATATACATAATCAGAGCACAATACATCTATTTTTTAAAAAGAATTTATAATACATTGTTTCCCATGAATTTCCGTACTATTCTTGTTGTTGAAATAACAACAGCCTTCTGCATGGGTTTGTACAGATCTTCATTCAAACCCAGTTGCTTAAGGCCCCCAATCAGACTCCTAGGGATGACTCCGGTGCTGGAAACAATTATCGGGATAATGTTGACTCTTTTCATATTCCACTGTTTCTCAACGGGTTCAACAAGATTTGCATATTTACTGATTTTTTCAGTGTATTTGCTTTGAATGTTGCCAGTATTTGGGACAGAAACATCAATAAGCATGACATGTTTCTCACACTTGTTAATCACAACCAAATCCGGTCTGTTGTGAATCACTGTCTGGTCCGTTAAGATAGTTCTATCCCAATACAAGCGCCACTCTTCGTTCTCCAGTACACTCATAGGTTGGTACTTAAAGTACGGTACCTTATCTTCAGTCAGAAGACGACATTTTTGAGCCAACGCTTGATGTAAAATTTTGGCCACCGAATCATGTCGCTGTTTATATTCGGTGCCTACCAAATGTGTACAACCCGAGGTAACATGTTGAATTGATTCCACTGTTGGACAACCATAACGACATAACTCATTCTGCACATTGCTATCTCTAACAATTCGCTTCAAATAGTTACGCGTTGGAATAACTTGATCCTGAATAGCCAACATAAACCCTTCAGTTTCTGGAAAGATCTGTCCTGATATAAGCCAGTAGTTCGATGCTTTCAAATCGACATGTTCTTGGCTCATCTCATGTGGATGTCTTCCATGAAGAGCTTTGGCCATCCATAAATCTCTCTTTTGGCCGTCATTGCATGAGAAGTCCGCAACATCCTGTCTCGACAGCTCTATCGGAGTATAGACATCTGCTTCACAAATTGCTTTATGCAGTTTTGATGTATTTGCCGCAGAGTGGAAATACATTCTCATGCTCTTCACTTGCCGACAAAGTTGGTTTCCAATGTCTGTGAGTCCTCTTCCACCCATATTTCTCGGAAGTGTTATACGTTCGACTGCAGATTTTGGATGGTGCATGCGTGCTTTCGTCATTAAAACTCTCATTTTCCGTTGTAAGTTCTCAATGTCAGTTTTGCTCCACTTAATAATGCCAAATGAGTAGTTTAAGACTGGGACAGCATAGGTGTTAATAGCTTTCATGATATTTCTTCCATTCAACTTTGTTTTCAGGAGCTTTCGGTTTCTTCGGAAGAATTCCTCTGCAAGTTCATCTTTCATTTTACATTGGTCAATGTGCCTTGCCTGTCTCACTCCCAGGTATCTGTACGTTTCCTCAGCAGACATCGCTTGTATCAATTGTTTATTTTCAAGTTCAAAGGCTCCCTCTTGGAGCTTTCCCCTTACAATATTCAATGTACGACATTTTTCCAGGCCAAACTCCATTTTAATACTTATTATTATTATTATTATTATTATTATTATTATTATTATTATGACTAAAAATACAAAAAAAAACTTTCCAATAACGCGGCTCCTAATGAGAACAGGGCAAGCGAGCGCCTTGCTATTATTATAGTTTCGTTCCTTTTGCGCGCGGGCTCGTGCTAAACGACCGCACTAACCCCTCACCCTCGCTAGCCCGAGGGCCGGCGGGCGGGTGGGTCAGCGGCGCTCCGGTGGAACAGACACGGCGTCGTGACCACACGCGAGGAAGGGCATGAACAGGAAGCGGAGACCGCAGGTAGAAGAGTGATCTCGCTGAATGCGTGAAGGGAAAGAGGAAGATGTCAAGGAGCAATAGAGAAATTTGAGAATTTTTAAAGAATAAGGGGAAATGGGTTGAAATGTGATGAGATAAAAACGAAGAGGGATATAGTCAAATTAGAGCGGTGGAAAGTCAGAGAGAAAGTATACAAATAAAAAAATGAATGGTCTAGAATGAATTAAAACGATGCAAAATGGTACAAGGAGTTATAAGACTAGCAGAACAAGAAAATGCACGAATCATTGTCATGTTCGGGCCAGTTCGAATCAAGGAGACGCGAAGAATAAAATGGGTTGCGAAACCATTGCAAGCGTGATGAAATCAGTGATGAACACGAAGATCTAGGAGTTGAGATGCCAGTGGTGGAGCCAACAGCCTTGGAACACAACTTGTAGGCGGCGATCAGGAGGCCACGACTGCGAAGGAGGGGGAGGCAAAAAAGTAGACGATGCAACGCCTGCGGTGGATGTGATTCCTTCGGAACACGAAACGGCTAAGGGAAGATGCTGGAGCGAGGGGAGAGGGGGCAGAAAAATTTAGAAGAGGATGCCGCTTCTGCATGGACGGCGTAACGGGACAAACGGAACCATGACCTGTTCGAGACTCGATATCGATATCGATGTCGATATTTTCAAAACATCGATGCTTTGAAAGAAACATCGATAACATTGAACATTGAACATCCATATATTAAAACCGAAATATTGTGCTCGATGCTTGTACGGTTTAGATGTTTAGTTTGTGAATGAAAAATTCCCACAATCGCAATTTGTGAATGTTCAAATAGAAGTAATTAATGGTACTACTGTCGGTTTGTGTAAACCAAACGAACGTTGTTTGTAACATCATCATGAACACTCTCTCCGCTGTGGGACGACCGTGATACCTTGATATTTCGTACGTGTTTCGTCGTATTTTGCACACGGAGTGGTGGCGCTCAACGAATCCGCTATGACCATACGGACTCCCTCTACATTTACGTACCTTCTTCGGCGAACTGAGTTAGTTAGTTAATGCCTTATTTTACGTGGCGAGACTCGGGCCATGAGGCCCGCTCTTCCGTCTAACCACGCAAATTTCGCTACGCTACTTTCACCACCTAGCGGAGAAAGGAGGTACTATCTTGGGCGACGTATCAGACGGATCTCAATTTTGCTCAGAGGCTTCTTTTAGGCTTGAGGATATTTTACATGCAGTAAATCTACTACATGGGACAGCCGGCTTTACTTCCCATCCGGAGGAAGGCGTACGAAGGATTTTTCAAACTGAGGACTGACCCTTTTGAGATAACCCTGGGCGCTCAAGCTTTCAGATTAAACTTTGTACATTGTTCTAATTATTTTCTTTCTTTATTTTCAGTCAAAACTTGATTGTAAAGAAGTGAACTCTGTTACTGTCGAATTAAGTTTTGTTGTGCACGAATTTTATGTTAGAAATTACGAAACCAGCTTAAAAACATCGATGTTTAAAAAACATTGCTAGTTTTTGATCGATGTATTATTAACAACCATGTTTTAATTTTGAACATCGACGATTGTTAACATCGATGATCTGCTATCGATGTCCCATCAGTAGACGCGGACAGCTGCGGCTGAGCCTGCGGCCGCCATGGTGGTGACTTCCACTGATGGTGAACTTGGATAAATTGGAAGCGGCAGAAAAATGCCGAAGAGGTTATGGCAACTGATTCGAGGGGGATGACTGCAGAACACGAGGCAGTGACGGAGATGTTGGGACGAAATGAATCAACTGCAATGAAGGTCGAGGGGATGGCGAGGAAAGGGGAACAGAATACGTTTCGGCTACTTCTCGGCTGTAGTGGACGCGGATGGGGCATGAAAGAGCGTAGGCAGTGTATAGGATATTAACAGGGGCAGGAGTGGGGAGGTGGAGAGGGGCGGTGATGGTAGTGTTAGAAACCAACGCAACGACGATCACGGAGATATTGGGGGTGAAATGTGTGAAATGACATGTGGCGTCAGTTATGGATGCAATAGCCGGGGAACAAAATACGGGCTGTGTGTGTGGGGATAAGAGCTGCAGTAGAATCGGAGGCAGGGGTTGTGTCAGTTTTTTCGTTTATAGAATTATTTTCATATAATCATAGATACAGAGACACACATTTTTACTGTTCTTTGACAAAATAAATCAAATGAAAATAAATCAAATTGGAAATTGAGGCTGAGGCGATAATGGCGGCGAAGGGGCCGAAAAATGTAGAAAAGGATGGGGCATCAGTTAATGGATGCAATTCCCGCGAAGCCCAAGGCGGACGTGAGGAATCGGCGGGGGCAAAGGCAGCTGAAGGGCAGGTGCCACGCACTAGGGTCTGGTGTTGAGGCCAAGGCGGGTGCGGAGGCGAAGGCGGAGGCGGAGGCGGAGGCGGAGGCGTTGGAGGCTGAAGTTGAGGCTACGGCGATAGCGGCGAGGTGGGAGCCGCAGAGCTCAAGGAGACGGAGGAACGACCGCTGGGAGAAGGGGCAGGGGCGAGGAAACGAATGGAGCGGAGGCGGAGGTGGCGCACAGAGAAATGGAGAATGAGGCGATGTAGGGGCCAATAAATATAGAAAAAAGGTTGTTGCTTGAGTTGTGAATACGAGAGGTGCGGAGCACAAAACGATGAAGAGACCGCGGGGGCAAAGGAGCAGAAGTCAGAGGGGCAGGAACAGGCCAGGAAGGGACTGAGGTACAGGCAGGGAGAGGAGCGGGAGCGAGGCGGGGAATGAAGCGAAGGTGACCGAGAAAGTTAGACCGTAGAGAAATGAACTGTGTATAAAAATATAGAGGCCGAAAAATATAGAAAAGGTTGCGGCGTGAGTTGTGGATGTGATGGATGCGGAGCAAACGTAGGAACACGGGCAACGCGACCACGGAGGAAAAGGTAGCAGGAGAGAGAGAGAGAGAGAGAGAGAGAGAGAGAGAGAGAGAGAGAGAGGGAGAGAGAGGCTGGAAATCGGGACTGAGGTTGTCAGGGAGAGGGGCGGGAGCGAGGTGAGAGAATGGAGAGGACGCAACGATGGCGGAGGTAGAAGGTAAAACTATGGCGATGTAGGGCCCGAAAAATATAGAAAAGGCAGCGACGTGAGTTGCAAAGGCGTTGGACGCGGAGCAAACGTGGGGACACGGGCAATCCGACAACGGGGTGAAAGGCATCAGAAGAGAAGGGGCCGGGAACGGGGACTGGTGTTGGGACAGGCAGAGGGTTGGGAGCGAGGTGGGGGGATAGAGTGGAGGTGGAGATGGACGCAGACTGTGGCGATGTAGGGGCAGGAAAAATGTAGAAAAGGCAGCGACGTGAGTTGTGAAGGCGTTGGACGCGGAGCAAACGTGGGGACACGGGCAACACGACCGCAGGGTGAATGGCAGCAGAAGAGAAGGGGCCGGGAACGGGGACTAGGGTTGGGACGGAGAGGATTGGGAGCGAGGTGGTGGGATAGAGCAGAGGCGGAGATGGACGCAGAAGGCGAGACTGTGGCGATGTAGGGGCCGGAAAAATGTAGAAAAGGCAACGACGTGAGTTGTGAATGCGATGACCGCGGAGCGCGAGGCAACCCAGGGAGAGTCGGCGGGGGCGGGGGCGAGGGCGGGGGCGGGGCGGAAGGCGAGGAGGGGCGGCGTCGTGGCCGGGCCCCGGGGCGGCGTGGCGTGCCGCTTGCGACGGACAGCGCCGGCGGCCGACGGCGGCCCCGCATGCGATGAGCGCCGCATCTGCCTGCCCCCAGGCGCCGCCGCCGCCGTCGCCGCCGCTGCTACTCTCCAGTTCAGCTGCCACGGGTTACAGCTGCGCAGGCGAATCTCCTACTATTGCTGGGCCACGTGGGCGAGTATTGCAGCCAGTTGGAGGAAAGGATTGCACGACCGCGCACGTCCTAAGCCAGAGGTGTCCAATTTGCAAGGCCTCAAGGGCCACAACTTAAACATTTAATATGATTGCGGGCCATATTTTCATTCTCGCTTAACTCCCCCGTGTTGTTGGTCTTGACAATTTGGCCTGCTACTCTGAAACGGGGGGGTAGGGGGTGGAAGCGCGTTATATCAGATCATATCATGCGTACATTGGGATGATTTTGAAATCTACAATGGAATGGGAAATTAACAAATTTACAACACATGGGGAGATTTTGAATTTCTGAATTTACTAGAAAAAAAAGTACTTAAATCTAAACTGAAACTATTTTTACATAAAAAGGGATGTTGACCTCGGCAAGGCGCGTGCGCTAGGCGCACAATGTTCTCGATCGACATGAAGGAAGGGGACTTTCACTTTGACTATACTTGGGTTTTTCTAACCTGGCCGATGACAGTTCATCAGCAGTTTATCAGCATCACAGAGACGTCATCACGGTGACGTCACTGTGGTGACGTTTAAGCTCCCGATTGGATGAAACCATAACAGCTGATCAGCTGTCATCAGCGAGGTTACACAAACGCAAGGATAATAAATTTTTGCGGGCCACAATAATAACAGCGCGGACCCGCGGGCTGCCAGTTGGACAGCCCTGTTCTAAGCAATGTGGTGGTGTGGAAATCTCTGCTTCAAAGCAATTACGCTCTTTGCAACGTTAGAATTTTGAACTTATTATGTTGTTACTATAATGCAAGGAATTGTATCATCTTCTAGTTTAAGATGTTCGTTGATTTTAAATGGCAGAATAACCTTCATATTTACCTATTCAATCAAAAAGTCAACTATCGCTAATGTAAACAAACTTCTGCAACGATCTGTGAGTTATGTTCAGTTGCTGAAGAATGACAAGAACCTTTGTCGATGTATTATCACGAAAGGAGTCATTACACTTATCGATATTATTATTCGAACTTCCTTACTCTTCTCAAAAAATTTTTTTTCTGAAGCACACACCACAGTCAGCTGCACATCTCGGCGGGATTGACGTCTATAAAACCGATTGTTATGTTCATAAAGTAATTGTGGCATATACCGAAAAGCACACCACTTGTGCACAAATAACTCGTGCATAGATTGCACTTCTTGTCCATGCCATCTCACACACAGTTTTTAACTTTTTTGTCGTTAACTAAATAAAAATTGACTACTATCCTAAAGTTCATTACACTCATAGTCATCATTCCAAGAGGATTATATTATCATTTGCCGAGAGGTGTAAATACAAAGATCTGCGTTACTTTTTACATATCAAAAGACATTTTCAGAAATTCTCAGAAATTTTCTAAGAAACGTCTAAGAAAGCATATGCAAGTTATGAACAAATGCTTATCGGGGAGATCGTTAAAAATGTGACATTCTGAACACTTCCCTCGCCGTAAGAAATTTCCCCCAAAATGAGAATTTGATCAATAACAGAACGAAGACGGTGGTAATGTACTGGAGGAACTCTGATAATGATAAAATCCGTGATAATGATATAATAATAATGTTGTTGATAATTTTGTTATTATTATTATTATTATTATTATTATTGGTATTATTATTATTATTATTATTATTATTATTATTATTATTATTATTATTATTATTATTATTATTATTAAGAAATAGAAGAAGCTGAAGTGGTAAGAGCAACTGGACGTAGACTGAGCGATCAGGGTTCGAAGGTTCGATTTGCAGTAATCATACTATCAAATCAATTGCATCATTTGTGATAATAATAATAATAATAATAATAATAATAATAATAATAATAATAATAATAATAATAATAATAATAATAATAATAATAATAATAATAATAATAGTATTAAGCATGTGTGGAACAGTTCTTTTCGCCAGGGCTGCATGAGAGGCAATGGCGCGGGGTCATGCCAAGCGATTCCGTGCGGTGCTGCGCGTCTGCTGGACCCGACCGCGCGGCCCCGCGCCACTCACGGGGGCCTCTAAGCGGCTTCTGCGCGCGCATCTCCCGCTAATAACACGTATTATCAGCGATTACCTCGTATCGGCGCCGGGCGCCCGGCGTTGCCACCGCAACGGCAGGAAGTCGTTAGGCCCCGGCGACGGCGGCGGCGATGGTGACGGTGGCGGGGGGTGATCGGGACGCCGGGTCTTCGGCAGCCAGCAAAAAGACTCTGCTCCGCCGCCGTCGCCGCCCGGTCGCATTTCGGGCGTCGTCGACCTATACTTCGGTTTCTGTAACCTGGCTGATGACAGCTGAGGTTTCTTCCAATCGGGAGCTTAAACGTCACCACAGTGACTTCACCATGATGACGTTTTCGCACTCGATTGGATGACACCGTAACAGCTGATGAAGTGTCATCGGCCAAGTTAGAATAACCCATGTATAATAGGATTTCGGCAGAGTTTTGTGTCCGTGGATATGTCGTCTACCGGCCAACAGCTTCGCTTCGGGGCGCGGAGACTCGGGTGTCCTCACAGCGAAACAAAATGTCGTAGCTCTGTGTAGAAAAAGGCGTTTTGATTTTAGAACTGACTGTAGGATGTTCTAGAAGAATTTTTCATCTATGATTAGTTTGATTGATTAGTGTTTCCGGGCGCGTCAACTGCTGTCATTAGTTCGGTAAATGTTGTGCATGTTCTTATCGCGGGAGGTGGCGGTGATCTTTTTCCGCTGGATGGCGAGATCCGGCGCCGAACTACCCGTTGGCTTGAGGGGTTTTCCTTACCAGGTATCTCCCACGTGCGGGACACCACCCCAGCCGGGACAAGTTCTAAGCTTCCGACTTCTCTCCCGTTTTGTATGTTAGTGTAGTGCATTAGTGCATATAAGTGTGTGAATAGTTGATGAGGACAAGAAAAGTAAAAAGATTGAAAGAAAGCGGTCCTTGGCCCGAATTTTAGAACGTTGGTCCGGCATTCGCCTGGTTTTCGCAGAGAAACCACGAAAAACTGAGAAGCCGGTCGCTAGAATTCTTCTCCAGACGGCGGCTGAATGCGACCTAGCTATGTTGCTGCTATGTTGTTATGCTAATACCCTGCCACTGTCAGAACTCGAACCCTATGACTCCGATCAGAGAGGCACAGCGGCGATATGGTGTCTACGGTTTTGTTAGATTCACAGGATGTCGGGGATCATATAAAAACAATGAAACAGATTTGAGTTTGTCGGAAAAATTTAAATATTTCATTGTGATATTCCATCTCTTTGTCGCTGTTGACTGAATTCTCATACTCTGAGCGGCACTTACGACAGCGCTTACGTAATGTGACGGCAAGACTCCAAGGAAGAGGACACCTCCCATTAAATATTTTTTATTCATGTGTTGCGTTATGGTACGGCAACTTTTGTATATTCTTGACTGTTGTGCGATATATATATATATATATATATATATATATATATATATATATATATATATATATATACACAGCATTGTACAAGAGTGTTCTATTTGTTAACCACATGTACGTTTTACGTTTTGGAAAATCATTTTTAGTAGTTTTATTCAACAGCATTTATGCAGTGCAGGCCACTTGTATACAGAAAAGTAGGCGGAGATAGCTCGGTCTTCTGAATCGAATTTCCTGAGTTTTCTGATAGATCTAAACAATTTATTCGTCAATTCCTAATAAAAAACAATAACAGAAAAACAAATTAAATATATATTAGATATATTTTTCTCCACATGTTCTCCATAGTGTTCGAGAAGCCTCTGCACCTGGAAACTGTTTCAAATAATGATGCTATCCCTCACGCTTTGTTCAGTTTTCATGATTCAAAAATCAACAATCAGATATGAAAAGGCCCGAATAAGAGAAGCCGTTGCAATTGCTGATATTTTCTGATTTGGCGCATTGTTCTATTATTCTCCGTGACCCTAATCTGTTTAATATTTTTATTTTCTATAAAGAGTACAGCAAACAAGTCCAGTTTAAAACATGTTTCTACAAGAATTGTTATTGTAAAGTTCATTTAATAAATACAACAAGAATATATACGGGACGATTTTATACTTCAAATTTTCTAAAATTCCAATTAATAAAAAAGTATCAAAATGTCAGTGATGAAATGTAAAAGGACTGAACGAAACAAATCAGTAAAAAGGATTCTAAAAAAATTTAAACCTAATATTCTGATGTAGTAGAGAATTATTGCATTTCTTTCATGCAATATAATTATTTTAAATGTTATGATTATACCTATGCGTACACTTTTACTACAGCAATCATAGTTCTTTTAAATAGATTTTCATCTACGGGATATTTCACTCAACATGAGAAATTATTTATAGAATTCCAAGAAAATCATCCGTAATGCAACATGTAGCGCAAAGTGCTTCTCTGCAGAATTTGTTTGCAGTATGTGTTATTATTGTATTGTGTAGAATAGAGCGAAATGTTTCAAGAGATCTCTTAGTTTCGTATTACCTGGATGCTTTCATTTACGTTGTTTGTATGAGCTTTCTCGTTTTACGTTTATTTCCTTGTAGTGTATTTTCTGTCGCGTTCTCCGCCATATACGTAGATACTGGGGACTGGAAAGTGAACGCATTGTGCCGGAAAGTTAAGTCCCGTTTGCGAGACCAATGCCAGAGGCAATTCACGAATCTCCAGCTACCTCAATAGTACGCAAGTCGGAATTCACAAAACGCCAGACGGAATTAAGCTGATGTCCAATTTCCGTGTCTCACGAAATTCAAACCCAGATCCGGCAGGCGAGAGCTGATAGGCAAGATGCAGCAAACAAGAGGCGACATACAAGAACTGGTAGGCATGAGCCGGTAGGCATGAGCCGGTAGGCATGAGCCATTGGGCAAGAACTGGCAGGGACGCGCCGGTACACAAGAACCATTTACTAAAAAACGCTACTGACGGACCGGAATCCAAGAGCAGGTTGCTTGCTTGGTTGCCAAGAACCTCCAGGAGCAGGAGCCACAAGTAGAGGGTCGGGTGCCAAGAGCTAGTAGCCAATAATTGGTAGCCAAGAGCCGAGATATAGGAACTGTTGACATAGTGTGGCTGGTATAGAGCGAGCTGACATAGAGCGCCGGGAACCCAAAACTGGTGTTGGTAGCCAAGAGCTGGTAGTCAAGACCCTGCCGTCAAGAGGTTCTAGTCGAGAGCTGGTTGCTCTAATCTGGTAGCCAAGAGCTGGCAGCGAAGCGCCGGCGGGCAAGAACCGATGCTCAAGATTCTTTCGGGAGTCGGGAACGGGGAGTCGGGAACGGGGAGTCGGGAACGGGGAGTCGGGAACGGGGAGTCGGGAACGGGGAGTCGGGAACGGGGAGTCGGGAACGGGGAGTCGGGAACCGGAAATCGGAACCGGGCCAGGCCTGGGGGCGCGCACTGCGCTCAGCCCGGGTGTCTCGCGCTGTGGCAGGCTATGGCTGGATTCGCTGGCGGCGCGGGTCCGCGAATGTCGGAAATCGGCCGTGACATTTGGGCGGCGCCTGGGGGGTCTGCGAGGGCCTGCGCGGCCCGCGTCACGGGCGCGCGCGAAAGGTGACGCCGAGTAACGGCCGCGGAGCAACGGGCTCCCCTGCCGGCCGCACGGGGGATAAGTTCTGTTTCGCTGAGCTCTCCATTTGCTACTTATGGTAGAAGTGGGTCCTGGGGCGTGAGTAGTTTTGTCAGTACTACTATAAAATTAAATATAGTCTGTTTGCTAATGTAAATGTTTTCTATAATTTAAAATTTCTAGTTAATAAATTTTTCGATTCAGTCTTTTTTTGGTGCCTTTATTCGTCGTTCAATTGTATAAAGTAAAAGGTGGAGTAGGGACTCTGGAGCTCCAACGAACGTGCACATATTATATTTCTCCTTCACTCGTTTAAATCAGATTTTGACAGGTTTTTGACAATAAAAATATAAACAAATTAAATTAGCTGTGAGGGCGGAGATGCCAGCACGTGGGAGTAAGAAGGTAAGGGAAAAGAAGAGAATGTAGGCTAAAACACGATGGCCCCATTGAGAATGTGGGAACCTGTGGGATAAGCGGACAGTAGTGTTGTGGCGAGAATGTCGGAAGCTAAAATTTACTCGGAGCGAACATTTCTAGTTTTCGAATGACTCCAATCATGCTTTTGGTACATTTATTCACAATTCAACTATGTAAAATAAGATTGTGGGGTAGTGATTCTGGAACTCAAGAAAACTGTGTAAATTATATTTCTTGCCCATAAATCACATACAGATTTTACTGTTTGTTTGACGATACATGAAAAGCAGTAAAATGGAGCTTGGAGAAAGGAAGAATGTTTGGCGCGGGTGACGACGTTACGCAGGGAAGGCGCGAGGATTCTCTCTAGCAGGAAATGACTGAACCTTACAGGATTAGCAAAGGGCTGATATATAGACGGGATAAATATAGACGGGAGAGGAATATCGGTAGTATGTGCGAAGTGAGTTCAAACAGATAACGGAGAATGGTGTAATATAAAATTTTTAGGTGATGGAAGCGTCAGCTGTGTTGATGTACAAGTTCGAGAAATGAGTTGCTAGTGCAAGAAAAAGGCTACTGAAAAGATATTATGTAGTTAGGAAAAATCATCTGTGTCAGGAGAATTCGGACATTGAGAGACGTGGCACTTAAAACATAGGTGATTAAGAAAACATTCGTATAATTGACAGCCATGACTGCATTTGTCGGAGAGGTGGTGAAAAATAGGTACCATAGCAAAGGAGATCTTAATCCTATAGTAGAATGTGAGTGATGGGTGATGAAGTCTATATGAATCATCAAACGCTTGAATTTTTGGAAAAATTATACTTCCCCACCATACGTCACATACATTATTACTGTTTTTTACTGTTTATTTAATGAGTGAATACATAAATAAATATGACAAGACTTCCGAGAACACGGCGTGTACAGCTATAGTGGGAGAAATTGCAAGGCAAAAATTATGACGAAATGTTCTACATGAGGTATATTATATGTTAAATTAATCAGATGCTTGTATCAACATATGAGAATTGGAGTTAGTGTGATCCTAAGTTTTTAGATTACATACCATCAAAACTTCGGACAATTCGAAAATTTTACACCCTTATTAGAGATATTTTAGTTCTTATTTTATTGTTTATAAAATAACATCAAGGGTCTTTGTAAAATATTTTTTCGCTAATATTTTATTAATTTCCATAAAATAAGCAAGATCAATCGTATTTGAATACGGAGGGTATAGTAACAGAAGATACACCGAAGTCACTTGTATTTCCCTGTAAATACACAAACTCTCACATATTTTTTATAAAGGTTTCATCTAGAAGCAACGTTTGCTGCGTGCAACGCAAAAAAAAAAATTTCTACTTCGAGTGAAAAAACACATTAGTGTTTATAATAGAGGTGCGGCGTTCTTTCAGTACATTGTTTGTCTAACATCTCCGGGCCGGAGGCGAGGGAGGGCACGGCTGCAGCGCAATCACAGAGGAAACAGCCAAGCGCCAAGCGCCAAGCGCCAAGCGCCAAGCGCCAAGCGCCGGTGACCGGGTGCACACGTGTGAGCGCGTGAGACTTGCAGACATGGAAGAAAAACAAGGCGGG
>BLKR01011546.1:0-30960 GCA_011170035.1 Teleogryllus occipitalis
TAAATTTGATTTTTGAAAATCAGTATAGGCAGATATAGAGCCGTTATTTAATATTGGTATAGGGAATAAGATTTTGTTAATTTTTTTAATTGTTGACCATTGTGGTCTGCTATTAGGATGTATTTGTGCAATGTAATTTTGAAATTTGTCTAATTCATATTGGTCTATACGTAATTTGATAATGCGTGATAACTTGTTGATTTTTCTTTTAATGTCAGGGCGACGAGTTTGTTGCCAGAATCGTCGTAGGTTATGTTTGGATTTTATAAGATTTAAGATATTTATAGGGAGAGATCGAGTATGTATGTACGGTTTAATGTATGTACTAGAATATTTATATGCATCTAGAATTATTTTAGTAAACTTTTCGATTTCTACATCAATTTTTTTAGTATTATCTAAGTTTTTTGGGAAGTTAAAATTTGATTCTATGTATGATCGATATGTATTCCAGTTTATTCGCATGTTATGAAGAGGATAATTAATTTTTAATAGTGAAGAATTAAAACATATTTTAACAGGGAGATGGTCAGAATCTAATTCAGGAAGTGGAGATTGAAAGAATTGTAAATTAACGTTTTTTGTAATTATTATATCTAAAATATCGGGTATTATATTGTTGTGATTAGAGTAATAGGTTGGTTCAAAGGGAGCATGAATGTCTAAATTATTTTGAATTATATATTGTTGTAGACGAATACCCTGAGGATTTGTTGAGTTGCAACCCCAAGAAGTGTTTTTGCTGTTGAAGTCTCCCATGAGAATAATTGGATTAGAAGATTGTAAAATGATGTTGTAAATTTGAGTAGGAAATGGTTTATTTGGTGGTTTATAAATGGAATATAAAGAGTAAATGGTATTATTTATTTTAATTTCTACTGCAATACACTCTAAAATGTCAGATGTAGGAAAATATGTTTGTTGATGAAATATAGAATTTTTAATTATTATTGATACTCCCCCAGAAGCGTGATCAGAGATTCTATCATTTCTATAAATTTTATAACCTTTTAAATACATCTTTTCTTTAGGTGTTAGATGAGTCTCAGAAATACATGCTATGTCAATATTATGGTATGATAGAAAGTGATTAAAAATATTTTGTTATCGTTTTAGTCCATTAGAGTTCCAGTTAAGTAGTGTTATATTTAGATTTCTATTGTTACTAATGGCCATTTAAAAGTGGGAGTAGGAGATTTTGTAATAATGTTTTAATCTGTGGAATAAGTGTAGAAATAATTTGTTGAATTATGCTGGAAATTAAAGCTGTGTAATTTGAAGTAGAAGGGTTTTGTTTTAATATATCAGAGTAAGAGAACTTGTGTGATTTGTGATTATAAATTGGAGGTGTAGGAGTATTTGAATTTGAAGGAATTTTTTGAATAGGATTGTTACGTTGAAAGATTTGAGTTTGCGGTAAGTCTGGAAAATTTTGTGCATTTAATTTTGGAAGAATAAAATTCAAATTTTGATTTATTAACATATGTGAATTTGAATTATTAGTTTGATTTGGTTTCAGTAAATCTTTATATACTGGACAACCTTTGTAATTAGCAGTGTGATTTCCGAGGCAATTACAACAAATAGGAGGGGTTGATTTTGGAAGAGGACAGTTCGAATAATGGTGGTTTTCAGTACACCTTACACAACGTGGGATTAATCTACAATTGGCTTGTGTATGGTTGAATTTTTGGCATCTCTTACATTGAATTGGTTGGTTATTTGATAATTTTGCTTGAACTTTTATGACACTATGAAAAATTTGATCTAATTTGAAGATTTTAGAAGCTTCTGGACTTTTAGTAAGTTCTATTGAGCAAATTTCTATAGGTTCGCGTTGTTTGTTAAATAATCTGTATACCTTTTGCACTGGATAGTTAAGTTTCAATAATTCATTGAAAATACTTTCATTTGAGTAAGTAATAGGTATATTTTTGAATAAAACGGAGATTGTTTTAATAGTAGGGTCACGATAAGAGTAATATTCAATATTGTTTGTATCACAAAATGATTTATATTTTCTAAAATCTTCAATTGATTGAAAGTTACTTTTGACATTATTTTTAATAGTTTTTGTTGTGAAATCATTTTCAACATTACTTTTTATATCTTGAAGAAAATTACTAAAGTTGTAAACATTTGAAACAATTATAGGGGGAATTGAAACTATTGGACGTTCTTCATTAGTGTCCTGTAGTTCTGCTAATAGTCCATATTTATTTTGAAGTGGAATTCCCGTTGTAGTCGTGTTGAAATTAAAAGTTGTTGATCTTTTACCTGGTTGTTGTAGTAATGAAGAACCTTCTCTTTTCCGTGTTTTTGACTCACTTTTGGATTGAGGTGTTGATGATGGTATAGGAATATTAGCTTGACAATTTAACGAAGTAGTTCCTGGTGGGAGATTGTGAGGGATCGAGTTAACTGGAAGTAATTCTGTAAATTCACCTTGTTGAAGTACATGAGTTGATGAATTAGATAAATTAATTGTTTGGTCTTGAGGCATAGGCAATGAAGAATCAAATGTTGCTGATGTTCTGTGAAGTCCATAGTTGTTTTGATAATATACGCCAGGAATTGTTGAAATATCATTTGCAGATTGTACAGGGTGGCGCAGAGAAACGGGAAAATTTGAAGTTGATGTTGGCAGCCCTGTGGATGTACAATAAGTGGGGAGGTGACGGCAAACTGTCGGGTAGTAACGGACATTTAGTTGCAATGGAGCAGTGGAGTGGTGTGGAGCGTGCGGTCGCCGTGAGAGCGTACTACCGACATGGTGACAGTGTGACCGCTGCCCAAAGAGTGATTCGGCGCCACTATGGAATCCAGCCCCGTGGTCAAATTCCATCTTCACACGCAATCAAAACGTGGGTTCGTAACTTTGAAGAGACAGGTTCGGCCTTGAAAAAAAAAGCCTTGTGGAGGTGTATTGTCTGTTCGTACCCCAGAAAACATTGATGCTGTGCAAGCTGCAGTGGTGAGGAGTCCTCGTCGTTTGGTGCGAAAAATTGCCTCGTCATTAAGGCTCGGGCGTCGGAGCGTGCAAAGAATACTCCACGCCCTTATATTTCATCCTTACAAGCTTCAGATTGTTCAAGAACTTAAACCTAATGATTCTGTATTGCGCCAACAATTTTGTGAAAAACTGTTGGCTAAAATCAATGAGGATGTAAACTTTATTGAAAATCTTTGGATGTCAGATGAAGCCCATTCTCATCTAAGTGGATACGTCAATAAGCAGAGCATGCGTTACTGGGCACGAACAAATCCTGCTCAGCTTCACCAGCGACCATTACACAGTGACAAAGTTACTGTATGGTGTGCTGTGTCGTGTCGTGGGGTGATAGGCCCTTACTTTTTTGAAGATGAAGAAGGCTCCGCTGTCACTGTGACGTCTCAACGTTATGTCAACATGCTAGAGACATTTTTGGCCCCAAGGATTCATTCTCTTCCAAATCTTGACATTCAGCACACCTGGTTCCAGCAGGATGGAGCCACCTCACACACTGCACGGCAGTCTATGGCAGCAGTAAGACGTTTGTTTGGGGATAGGATTATTTCAAAGAATGCTAACATCGCTTGGCCGCCGCGGTCTCCAGACCTCTCAGTTTGTGACTACTTTTTATGGGGACATCTGAAGAGCGTTGTGTATCAGACTAGACCAACAAATCTTACCCAGCTGAAGACTCAGATTGAAGAAAACATCGCTAACATCCCAGAGGACACATTGCGCCGGGCTGTGCAAAATCTTCAGCATCGACTCACTGAATGTGTACGGCGAAGTGGACAGCACCTAAGTGATGTAATTTTCAAAAAGTGATGACTAAGTAAATTTACATTCTTGTAAAACATATTATTAGCATAAAATAAAATTTTGTAAGTTTCCTTCATTTTTTTCTAAATTTTTCAAATTTCCCCGTTTCTCTGCGCCACCCTGTATATGTTGGTTATTCTGGTGTTGAACAATATCTTCAGTAACCATTAACGAACCTTGAATTTCGGCATTCTGTTGTATACAAGTATTATCTTGAAGTGTGCCAATGGAAGCAATACTAGCAACATTCTGTGAACTGGTTGTTTGAAAGGACATTTCCTCCTTGCAGAGGATCGAGGCACTGATGTTAATTGATTTGTTTGTTTGTTATCAATTAATAGTCCAAATCAATGATATATTAACACACCCGAGTAAGATAAGTCTCTTTAAATATAAAAGTTCAGGAGAATATTTGATAATGTGTCACCATTCATACAAGGCCTCCTGTATCTTGACGTAGCATATACTTTTCGAATAGATGAGCGGTCATTGTTGATTTTGAAACCCATTGTTGTAACGCCGCACTGATGACAGAAGGCGACAATGACGGCTGTGTTTTGTTCGCGGGGTAATATAAACTAATACCTTTATATATTTGTAGAATAAAACAATACCATAGTGTTTCATAATTACTATTATATATTTTTCGATCTATTTGCATTCGTTTGTCAACGCTAAAAGTATCGTATTATTTATTAACTTTTAATTATTTTACTTTCTCGCATACGTCTAATGAAGAATATTGGAAGGCTAAGAAACTCATTCGATATGTTCGTGAATCCACTGCATAACTTACACAATGAATTCAATGCCAGAAATTTATTTTCATTTAAGGTTTTGAATAAAAATCTATTGCTGGAAACTATTTAATTTTCGCTCCAAATGTTCTATGATTTTAAATGAGTTTTACTAAAACGATGACTGAGATGTGTTAATTCAGAGAGATTATGCATAAATAGTTACTAATGGAGAGAAAGTACGAACTGTTTTTGCACCACTAGTTTATGGATGAAAAAGCGCGTAGTTCCTTCTTTCCTTCACATTAATCGCAGAACATGTCAAAAATGCAAGCTGATTTCGTTGAAATATCATCAATCTCTAAACTTAAGTAACAAAACAAATCATCCAAGTAATTCAACAATTCATTTTTTGACAGAGAAAACTGAACATGTCAGAAGAATTCAAAACACTAGATGACTTCAGCAGAATCTCTTCTATCCCCTTCTTACTTATTTATGATTCATACACCTTTTCTCAATATCAGAGCATCGTATGCATCTTGATTGATGCGATTCATTTTTCACAAAGACTAATGGGAAAGGTGCCACAGCTGCGTCAAGACAAATGATTCCACTGAGCGTGAAAATCTTCTGCAGCCTCTTCCATTGAATCATCCGCGCGAAGTGTATTTCAATAACAACACGATCTTAAACGCAATCTTAAACTTAGAAGAACTTGGTCGCAAATTTAATTCGATGCTACGAACCTAATAGGGGTTTAATGTGCTGGAACCACAAAAAATATAAAACTTAATCTCAAGTTTATAATAATTAATACGAGTGGAGGGAACTTTTAAACAGGTGACCTAAATATTTCAAAAAATCGTATATTATTTATTTTAAGTCAGCAAAAGTAATGTGATACGAGACTTTCCAAACGTTTTGGAAAGTTTACTGCTTTTCGTAGTCTAGGAATTTGTTATTCAGGGTCGACAGCCGTTTGTTTATACTGCGACGTTCGTCTCTGTCGAGTTACCCAGCGCTAGAGAGCGTTGTAGTAATGCATTTGCATTCGTTGTATTCAGCCCATTTACAATCCCCTTAATCGGGGAAATGTCCAGCAAATCCCCGACTCGAACTTCGAGGTCAGAGGCAGCAGACAAAAAGAGGAAAAAAAGTTATTTTTTTTACTCCCTCTTGGGTTTTCGTTAGGCTATTATTCAGTAGTGTTTTCCAGGAGGAAGTACGATTAGTGAGCTCGAAGTTACACTTTATTTAACGTGACAAACATTTCCAATGCAAAATGGAGTATAAATCGAGTAATATAACATGAAAAAATAATCCAATGAAGTTCGAATTTATAATCGAGAAAGTGAAAGTATCCAAACAACTAATATTTGGACATAAGTATACAGAAGCTCCCTTCTGATACTTCTTTAAATAGCAGATACAACATATGGATCTCACTATAATTGCTATCCAATCACTTTGACATTTACCTACGCACCAGAGATATAATTAGCCTCACATGTTAAAAATACTGTTTTAATAAACTTGACTTCACTTCTGAAGAAAACTAATAATTTCTGACCTTCTAGAACAGCATCTTGTGATTTTGACCAAAACATCAAAATCAGATTATCGTAGGTACGAGAGGTTCTGAACACCAAGTAGTATTTATGAAGACTATTTTACGAACGAAAGGAGAAATAAATAATAAAATATCAAGCAACGATGATGTTAATTAAGTAAATTTCATTAAATTTCGATCCAAGGGTCAAAATTACTTCAACTAGACAATTTCATTGTTGCATTAACCTACCTTTATTCTAGTTGCAGGAAGAACCGAAGCACGTCAACTACTGAGTAAAATACATGCCATAGCTACAATGTCTATAGTGAAACCCGTTCACAAAAGAGGAGATAAGACGAGGTAAGAAAAATATTATAATTTTCCTGAAGGAATACAATGGTGATTCGCTCACAAGAGACGACAGCTGTAATGTCATGGGTCACAATCACATGAATGATATAGCGTGTTTAAAATTAACAGTTATTAGGCCTCGTATAATAAATGGAAGTGACAAACGCATAAATATCACTATTATAAATATGCTTGTTATAAAATATGCGTTTTTAATATTCTTACAATTCACAAATTAATGAATCGAGAAATGAAATTAAGACGCACTGTTGGATGCTATGCTAAGAAGTCGTCTGTTAAGACGGTTCTCATTGTACTCGGCAAAACTCTAAAAGTTGAACAAGGAGCTCCGTGGCACTTATCCCTTTCATTGATGAGTACGACAATTGTCAAATAAAAACACATTTATCTTATTTTATTTATTTTATCTCAAATTATTCATAGTTGATTCAACACATTTTTGTTGTAGGAAATTATTTCGAAAAGCCAATATTCTATTGAATCGCTTCGTCCTCTTAATGGTTTAGTGTGTACTGCTCTAAAAAGTAGGAATAGGAGGCTTTGTCCCATCAACCTCGAATAAAATGGAACGTAGCATTGAACGTTTGCAAACAATTGTGTAAAACGATATCAGCAAATCGCAATGAACCTTATTAAAAAATGAATCAAAATCAAACAATGACGCTACAAGTGGAATTCTTCTTGTGGAAGTTAGTGGACGTAACATAATCATCCGGCATTTTCTTTTCAATGCATTTACATTCCAACCAAATACTGACAACTTGCTGAAACTATTGAAGTGTACGGTTGAAATACATATTTTTCTCCCAATGTTTACATACCATTACTCTCTTTTGCTTTGATGTAACCGTCGAAATTGTCATGTCTGTTATTAAGTATTTAAATTGATTGAATTGATGGGCAATTACTTGCCTTACATAATTAACTATTTTCTTTAACAAGGAAGTTACTAGAGCGTGAGAAAATTTTAAAGAGAGGTTTTATTATCATTAACAAAATAATTCACATAATAGGAGAGATATAAACAAAGGGATTAATATTCGTGAATCGCATAGAATGGGCGAGAGATACTCGGCATCAGATCTGTATTTCATGTTTTCTCATTTAAAAGGAGATTTTTGCAAATACTTTTGAAGTACTTTCCTAGTGTATATTGTACAAATAAACATAAAGTACACTGATTATTATAAGTATTTGGTGAAACTCACTCAATTCTCACAGATTTAATAAATTGGAGATTTTGCAGATTTCATTTCGAGGTTTTTTCAACAGCGTCAAATACCATGGTCATTAATTCCTTTAATGAAGTGAATGTTTTATCTCGGGAGATGGCGGTGATTTCTTCCCCACTGGATGCTGAGATCCAATGCCGCTCTACTCGTCGGCTTACGGTACCGGTAAAGGTGGAACAGGGCATCAATTCATGTCACTGCAGTGCCTGTGACCAGGAGGCCCTGGTGTTTGAATCCCGACAGTTGCTGGATTTTCGGCTCTATCTGGATAGCTAGGACGAATTCACCCTCTATCTGGAGGAGAATTCAAGCGAACAGCCGTTCTGATCGGTAATTTTTCAAGGTTTCTAGAATCAACACCAGGTGAATGCAGGAACAGTACTATAATAAATGAGCCACGGATCACGCCCAATCTTTCCTTCGTATTCCTTGTCTTTCCCTCAAACCTTACTTACACCCACACCTACACACACGAACACTATCATAGGGATCCCAGTCGCGAGCTTAGAGCTTGCCCCGGTTGGGGTGATGCCACGCTGAAGGGAGATACCTGGTTGGGGAAAATTCCGACAAGGCGACGTAGATCGGGGCCGGATATCGAGAAGAACACCGCCATCTCCGGCGATAAAAGCATGCCTACACAAAAGGGACTAATGATAGGAGCCGTTGACGCGCCTGGAATCACTAATCAATCAATCAATCAATCAATAGGCTTGCGGTGTTATCCCCAGTCAGGTGTCTCCTAGCAGGGGAGCACCGCACAAGCTCTAAGCGTTAATGAATACTATTAACCCGTTTTATATTGAACTATTTACAGGTTGCTAGATAAGTTGGAGGACCTCTATCCCAAATGTCGTATAATAATTTCCTGTACTATTGAGTTTGACAAATTAAGTTAAAATATAATTATTTTTGCTATGTATGTTATCAGTTTTAGAGTGTTACTTATGAATAAAAATAACAATGTCTTCAGTGGCGATCTAAATCAAATTAATTTTGTAAAAAGTTAATGTCTAATTGTCCGCTTAAAAAGAGGAAAACCAGGGATTGCAATTTTTAGGGAAATAAAATGTTTTATCTCACGGCTATGAGGCCCCTTTGAAATGTTATGCGCACGTCTATGAATAACAGTAAAACAAATGCTCATTTTATTCAAATTCCCAGTATCAACAGTCTGTCGATAATTCAGTTTTGTTTACGTTATATATTGTCAACGTTATTAGGTACACTTTTACATTTACAAAATGTGTAGTAAACAATAACCATTAAATCAATCTTGCAGAACAAATCATTGAATATATAGTAAAAGACAAAATTATTCGTGAAAACATTTAATGATCAAAATTCATTTTGGAAGCAACTAATCTCTTCTCGCGTCTCATATTATTATTATTATTATTATTATTATTATTATTATTATTATTATTATTATTATTATTATTATTATTATTATTATTATTATTATTTTTTTCTGTTACCTTAAATTTTGTTAATAATGGAGTTTCAAACAATTTTTATTCACGTGTGTTCAGTCATGTATTGAATACATGAAAAGCAATTTTGGTTGTAAGATAATTTGAAATTGACGCAAAACATTATTCTGCATAATATACATGGCAACAACAACTCTTATTCACACAATGGTGCCTCTGATTTATTTCCTGTTCTCTCACAAAAGGTGGGTATGAAAATGTTAATTGGATTTTAATCTTGTCGTGACATGTTTCTCATTATACGCTGGTTCAAAACGCGCGCAATTTTCTGACAGGTCAGCTGCTATATTTTAGAGCCTTTTGTTAATGAGATTGTCAATATCAAGTATTTTTAAAAAGGTCGCTCTTTTTATTGTGGAGGACAGAGAAGTACAATACAGACATTCGTCACCGACCCCCCGCGGCTGTTGTTTGGTGGCCCTGCAGCTCGCATTGATGCACTTCCCAAGCATTCAGAGGATTTTGAGAGATAATGTACGTATAAATGAGATAACTGGATGTGAGTATTTTTTCAATAAAATATAAAAAATATAAATCTTTGCAACACAAAACTTTCCTTCATAATAGTAAAGACCGAACTGCATCACATAGTACCACATGGAACTGCTCTTGATCACTCTTTCGCATTTGAAGTCACTTCACGTACGACACTATTTAAATTATTTTAATTTGAATTCAACTATTCTTAAAATTGTAATATTTGTAAAATTTCTTCATCCAATATTAATGAATGATGATGAATGTTCTAATTTATTTCTGAAGCTACAGACATTGCGAGAAAGAGTTTGAAAAATGGCGGCAGGCAAACTATCCAGTTTCTTATTGTGGTTTTGCCGAATGAAAATTTTCCCTCGTTTGACCTTTTTTAATTTATTTGAAAATAAAAAAAATTAAGGGGCTTTCTTCAAGATATTCCTTTGGGATATTTTTGAATGCTTTAATTATGGTATTGTTGCAATGTTTCTCGTGTGAGAGAATTTTTCGCGAGGGAGTTACTAACCGTGCTGCCAGGAGTTCTCCAAGATTTCTAAGGATTATGGTATAGGTTTAACCAGCATGCTGAAATGAAACTATTTTGAAAACCGTAAGTTGAACTAGTGTAAATCTTAAATTAATATATTGTTAAATTGAAAACAAAATGTGCAATGTAGTATCGTGTAGCGGTTCCCCAGCGCTGTTATGGGATCTTGTGAGACGGAAACTCGCCTGCGAAAAACTCCGCCTGCGGTGGGCGCTGGGGGGATCGAGTACACCAGTAGCCGCCGTTGCCGGTCCCAAACCCGGAGAAAGGAGGAGAGTTTCTGGTCAGGTTAGCTCCCTTCCTGAGTAAAACAAAACTCTGTTCAGAGAACCACGCAAAGCCTAGGAACTTCACCCGGCAAAGAAAAAGGAAACAATGATTAAAGAAACAAGGAATAATGAGATTAGGGACGTGGAATGTTAAATCCTCGAATAGAAAAAGTCAGGAAATAAGGATTGAGATTGCAGAAAAGAAATTGGATATACGTAACATATCAGAATCAAAAAAGAAAGGTAAAAACACTGAAGTCATAAATGACTACATCCTGATCTATAGTGGACGAGGTAAAGATGAAAGAGCTACAGCTGGGGTAGGAACACTCCTGCACAAAAAATACCGGCAATATATTGAGGAAATAGATTATGTTAACAAAGGGTTACTTAGAGTAAAAATAAAAATAAACGATATATGTATCCATATTATTAGCGTTTATGCTCCAGATATGGCAAAACCTAGAGAAAAACGAAGAGCCTTTTATGAAGACCTACAAAATCTAATAGAAAAAAATACCAGAAAATCAATATACTCTAATTACAGGGGATTTGAATGCACGAGTGAGGAATAATCCAGCAAATGGAGTAAAACAACGATTCCATGAGTGTGTTAGTAATGATAAAGGAGATCTCCTAATGGACTTCTGTGCTCAAAATAACTTGCGTATCAATAACACCTTCTTTGATCATGACTTCAAGTATAAGTATACATTTTTTGGTTCACAAGGGCAACAGTCAATGATCGGTTATGAAAGAACTAATAGACATGTTATACCAACGGAATTAATAGATGTGCGAACATTAAACTCAGCAAACATAGGCAGTGATCATGCTCTTCTTTTGAGTAAAATAAGATTAAAAGATAGACTCACGACGAACTAGCACAAAACACACTGAGAAATACAATATAGAATCATTAGAAAATGAAAGCACAAGAGAACACTATCAGAAAAGACTAAACAAGAAGATAAACTGAACTCTATCGACAGAGAAGAGAGCATAGAAGCAGGGTGGATCAAATTAAAAACAAATTTACTTCAGGCAGCGGAAGAGGCTATAGGGAAAAGGAAGATACAAGTGTGGACTAAAAATAAATACAAGACACTCTGGAGTTACAAGAGAATAAATACAAGACACCATGAAGTTAAAGATGTTACTGAGGAAAATAAAAGAGCATTTCTATGGTATAAAACAACAAAATTATCAGAAGACCGTCAACGGTATGTTGCTGCAAGAAACAAAGCAAATAAGAAAATAAGAGACCTGAAGGAGGCATTTTGGGAAAAGTTTATAAAAGATATGGAGGAAGATATGTATGGTGCTCTGGTCTGGAAGATGTCAAGAAACAGAAAATCTGAAATAAACGAAGTAGTAAAAATAAATACGATTAAAATTTCCTCATGGGAAAACTATTTTCAACAGTTGTATCAAGGGACTAAGGAAGAAATCCAAGAAAATTCAAACCTGAGGATGACAACAGGGATGACGTAGTTGAAATTACAGAGAATGGTTATAAAATATGGCAATGAAAAATCTTAAAGAATAGAAAAGCCCCGGGTCAAGATGAAATACATAATGAGATGTTGAAGTATGGAGGCGAGAGATTAAATAAAAACTGAAAGTATTATTTAATAAAATATAGGAACTTGGAGATGTACCAAGAGATTGGAAAATCAGTATTACGATACCGATCTTTAAAAAAAGGTAAGAGAAATGACCCTAACAACTACAGAGGTATAACCCTACTGAGTATCATATTAAAATTACTGACGAAAATAATACTAGCAAAATTGCAACCATACTTCAAAAGCAATGAGGAACAACAAGGATTCCGCACAAACAGGTCGACAACAGACGCCATATTTGTAGTCCGTCAAATAGTCGAGAAAGCGATTGAATATGACAAGACCGCCTTCCTGTGTTTTGTAGATCTCACGAAGGCATTTGATCGAGGAAGGCTACGAGGCGTGAAAACAATTTTGAGGAACAAACTAGTACAAAAAATTGACAGAAAACATTCAAGCTATATATACAGGCGTCAAAACTAAAGTAAAAGTAGTAGACCTAACTACAGATGAAATAGAATGTGCAGGTGGAATACGCCAGGGCGACTCCTTAAGTCCAGTAATCTTCAACTTGATAATGGATACACTAATTTACAGCGTAAAAACAATGGAAGGCTACACGATGGGTAATAATCTTATAAACATAGTCTGCTACGCAAATGACGCAGTACTTATAGCAGACTATGAAGATAATCTACAAAGACTATTGAATAGTTTCATAACAACGGGAAAATTATTTAATATGATAGTGTCAACAGAAAAAACAAAATCGATGGTCATATTCAAAGAGCCTGTACGATGTAAGTTGGAAATGGCAAAATAATCGAGCAAGTGATGAAGTTCCAATACCTGGGAGTAGACATTTCCAGCAATCACCATACATGCAAAGAAGGGAGGGAGTAGGCCATGAAAGGTGCTCGCGTATCAGGGTACTTATGAGATGTAACTTGGAAAAATAAATACCTTATTATTGAAGATAAATTAAAATATACAAAACAATGGTAAGACCAGTTTTGACATATGGATCTGAAACCCGAGCTGATACGAAGAAACCAAAACAACTCTACCGATCAGTAGAAATGAACTCACTAACACACTACAATCGATAGTAGGAAAGACCAGGAGTGATAGGGTAAGAAGTCAGGATGTAAGAAAACAGTGTAATATAACTGATATAACTAAATTTGAGAAAAGAAGGGAAAAGGAATGGAATAACCATATCATTGGAATGAGCGATGACAGACTGGTGAAGATAGTCAGGGATATGATACCATTAGCAAGGAGAAACCCTGGAAGGCCGCAGAAAATATGGAGAGAAGATCTGCAGTCAACATCTCGTGAATCCCCGGGATGAAGCGCGAAGAAAAACAGGTATACAACCTACATAAAAGAAGAAGAAGTGAGACGGAAGTCAACGTCCGTTCCATTGATCAGCAAGGTTGCCACTTGCGGCGACAATTGTACAAATTGACCAAAAATAAACCCTATAAGAGCTTTTCCAGAGCTGTCATGAAGAACTTATATTAAGAAGCAAATAAAGTTGTTATAAAATTACAGTCGATTCAAAACGAGACGTCACAGAAATGGTGTTCGAGTATTTGCCTGAGAAAGATCACAAATCAACGAGATAAATGTAGCGAAGATCAGTTACAGATATCGATGGTAAATGTGTTACTTCCTTGAACAGAGTCGATGAGATATGTCAAAAGTTTCACTATGAAATAGTTTCACTACGTACGGTAATAATGTTTACAATATACTATAATATTTTGGGTCTTTGATTTTTAAAGACATAATATTTTTCATATTAATATTTATTACGTAATACATAGCGCAACGTTTCGGAAATTATTTGTTTCCATCATCAGTCTTTAAAAATCAAACGACCAAAATTATAATATATTGAAGAAATATAGTCAGGAAAAAAATAATTTTAATAATGTTTACAATTTCTGGTGTTTTTCTGTGACAAGGAGAGATGCACGAACTTATTAAGCCAATATTTGTTTCACAAATTAAAATTTTTTGTCAAATGGTTGAAAATGTTTTTCTTACTATAACGTTGGGTGCACACATTGATACTTAAAAATGTCCAATTTTTACGGGGAGCTTGCGATGTTTCTACGTACATTTTAATCATAAACCCCTTGTATAACACATAGAGTATTCACAGAAAACGTTGGATAAAGCCTTTCAAATTATCATTATGTCTACAAATGAATGCCAATAGACGATCGAGAAGTTCGGAATTTGAATTGAAATTCTCTTGAATTCCAAGCATATTCAATGCTATCTATCCATGCCTGCCAACAGTGCAATTTACACCCTTTAATTTGATTGGAATGCGAATGTAGGTACGAAGCTTTCGGCCCTAATTACAAATTCGGTAATTTGTTTCATAGGAAGGTCAAAATAACACGAATAATTTACATTCGAAATTACAAGAACAATTTGTTGTCATGTAGTTTTCGTTTAGCCAGTGGATAATAAGCAGGGTTTAGGTTGAAATAAATCGAATATGCTTCAGGTAGTCTCGAACACGAACTAAGGTTTCTTTTGGTATGTGCTGTTTTTCAAAATATTTCTTATTACGCGGTATGTTAACAGTGTAAAATTTTTGTTTCCAATTACTCAGAAACTCGAGTAAATACATCATTTAACTCCATCTGATTTGTATGAGATATAATATAAATTAAAATTGAAATAAAATTGAATTAGGCGTATTAATCGTTTCGGGAATTATTTTATACGACATATTTGAACAAAAATCAGGCAACTATCATTTTATTTTTATTCCTAAATAGGCTCTTTCACGTGCCTTAACATCAATCTTGCTCCTGCTGTTTGATTTAACTTGGTTGTTTGTTCAGCTGTAATACCCAGTATATTAAGCAAACAGGCGCTATCGGCGGTCGCCCTCTGAACAATCTCTGCAAATCCTCTCACAGTAAACCTCTGGTGGGTAAAACCCAATCTTCATCTTATTAACATTGCATAAAGGTCTGAGCCAGGGACCGCTGCGAACCCTGCGCCTGACAGTACGGACCGCGTAATCATAAATTCCTTCCCAGTGAGATACCGCGTCGTCATGGAACATTACGTTCAAATGGAACACTCCTTTTCTCCACATCTCTGTAAGCTTCTGAATTCTTTGGTTCGGAATGTGCAGAGCGAGTAAAAAAATGTGAAACAAATTTACACAGTTATGACGCAAACAAATGTGATTTAAATATGTAATGAATCGATTCAAAGAAAAGCTCTTGGCGTTTTCAGACAGGCAAATCTGTTATATTAGTATACAGATGCTCTTCCAGAGACGTTATAACCCACACGTTGGATTAGGAGGAATGATCAACAGGAAGCATATTGCACGTTGGATTAAGCAAAATCCCCTTTCATAGAATGTTGCAAGGGAACTCCGTTTTCCTTTTGAGAGTAATTCAGCGTTTCCATTAATCATATGCTATTGCTATAAGCAGATCAAGGAGATTGGTACCGCTCGAGAAAATTGCAGCAGTGTGTTTCTGTTCAGACTGTCGTTAGAGTTGAAGTGTTCATGAGAAACCTTCCAAAATGTAAATACCTCGCAAGCTGTGAGTGGCTGATATGACAGATGATAACTTGAGAGACTACATGCTGTAACAAGAAGGGGCCCTTCGTCTGCTCTGCTAATGTAACCCGCAACGCTAGAACTGTAAACATGTTCCTTTTTGCTGTACCAACGTTATTAGTTCCTCTACCGCACCACACTGTGGTAGAGCATCTTAATATTGTCTACGTTGAATAAAACTCCCGTTTTCCTTTTGCCTGGCGCTCTATGTGTTTTTCTGTTTGTTTTTTTCAATATTCAGTTACGCCATAATAACAGCGTAAATTCCAGCCATACCTGTTTGAGTTACCCTGCGTAAAAAAACAAAAACAATTGATTTTCTCGTTCAAACAATAATAATACCACAGCCGTATCAAAACAAAAAAACGGCGCTGTTGTTATTAGGGTTAGACGCCCAACAATCAGTTATTTTTGCCACGTTGAGCTTCGCTTTCAGCTCGGCACTACATCATGAACAGTGATTCCTTTACTTAGTCCGGAAAGTTTTAATGGAGTTTGTTGTTTATGGTGCGCGCGAGGGCGCGGGCAGCGCGACGCAGCTGTTTGGGAGCTTGCGGGCGGTGGGCGCCAAGATAAGCTCTCCGCGGGCGCGGGTCCACCTCCCGAGGCGCAGGTGGGGAAAGCAGGCGCTGGTGGCGCGAGAGGCCAACTGTTCTTGCAACTGGGAGATAGGGACAGCTATTGAAGATCTTGTTTCCAAAGTGGCGGATATTCATTTCCGGTTGTTTTCTAGTTACGTATAATTTATTTTGAAGACGCTTCTCAATCATGCAGCCAAATTTAATTTATTTACTTTTTATTTATTACTTTTTATTTATTTACTTTATTTACTTTTTATTTATTTACTTTATTTACATTTTATTTATTTACTTTATTTACTTTTTATTTATTACTTTTTATTTACTTTATTTACTTTTTATTTATTAATTTTTATTTATTTACTTTATTTACTTATTTACTTTTTTCACAACAAGACAAAGCCTCAATTACAGTAGATGTTGTAGAAAAATCACAGGTGTTAATGAAAATACAGAAATAGAAATGATATTTTTTTTAAATTCACAATTGAAAAAAATAAAGATAATATAAAAAGAATGTTCAAAACAAAGTAATAAAACATAGCTCACCAATAAAATTCAACATAAAGAAAAAAAAACATTATATATTGAAAATAATCAGGAACATTATACCGAACAATACAAAAATTAATTTATCCATATTCAATAATGTTTTAATACTTTATTCTAATTTTGATTGTAATTTGAATAAAAAACTGAAGGTCAAGTCTCTCAATGTAATCAACTTATTCAATTTATATAAATCATTATAAAGATCGGATAATAATTGTGCATTTGGTTTCTTTCAGTATTTTTATTTTCAAACATTGCGTTTCGTCCAAATTAAACGGTATCCGAAAATCGTAACTAACTATAAGGCTGATAATTAATGCTACCTATTTCCGAACACTTGTTTCATGGAGATGCATCACTTTAAAAATGAGTTCTTCAATGGATCGGTTGATATTTCATTTATTATTATTTTTCGCCGCGTTGTGCAGGGCTACTGAATTTTATGTAATACCAGATTTTTTTGCCTTCTACTGAATCTTGAAGTTTTTCCATGCTTCTACTTGTTCGTTGAAGCCATCTCAAATTCTGTCTGGGCTTTCGTCTACCTTCAAATTTCCCAGAATTAAAATATTGTTCACTTAGTTCTTTCCATTCATTATATGGAGAAAGCATTTAAATTTCACTAGCAATATTTGTCCTTCCAGAGGGAGAGAAATGTTCATTTCTTTTGTTACAGACCGGTTGGCTCTCATTTCCTCTACGGATGTAGGAGTTTCACAAGTCGATCTCCTGTAGCGAGATCGAAATATGAAATTGCAGTGTTGGATGTGCTCTCTTGGAAGGGTACATGAGGTTTCGAGGAAGCAGGAGGCCGGAAATAGTCACGAGGCAGTTCGACGATTTCGCGGAACGTGGTATTTACCAAATGCACCTCTCTCACGCCGCTGCCGCGAGTTATTCGTAGCCTAGAAACGGGTATTTCTGGGTCTTGGAAGCGGAAAAAATCCCTAGAGGAATTCACTTAATATTAAACCAACTTCATGTTGAACTAACTTTATGATACACTATATGGCTTTGTTGTTTTATTCAGGTTTTCTCGTTTCTCTGATTTCTCATTTTTAACGTTAATTCATCACTTCCCGTTCCAAGAATGAATAAAGCCTCAAGTAAGAGAAATCTAAGAAATAAATTAATATAATTTCACAAATTCAATTTTGCTATTTTCAGTGCGTTGCTTGATGACTTTCATAGACTAATTACGTCTCACGATATGTGCTTTCTATCAGTCTTCACTCTATAGAAACTGCAGAAAATGCACGTCCATGAAGTGACTGTTCATTCCTCACAGGATCTATTTGAGATATCAGTGCATTCTTGTTATATATTTTAAAAATGTTTAAAAAAAATATGGGGAAGATATCTTCAAGTTTTAAAATTAACCAATGAAATCTTTCAATACAACCTTTTTGGAAAATTCGCATTTTCCTAGTACTTTCTGTTATACTTTAATTTAGTTTTATCAGTCTTTTCGTGTGAAATATTCGTTAAGAACATTTTGTGTTGAAAAGTAAGATAAGCTGAGAGCGAGTCCTTGTACCCGCGTGTGGTTATCAAGTAAATGTTCGTAATGGCATCATCCAACTTCCGGAGCTTTTCCTTGTGGGCGCCGTTATCGTAACACCCAGAGCATACGGCCGCTCGTCATGCCAGCCTCAGTTTTAAGCTCATTGTAATAATAGATAATACTCAAATGAACACGCTCATAAAAATTTATCAGCCTATAATATGTGGGGTTGCCACCGGAATAAAATATTTGCGGGACGAGGATTAACTAATGAGTTGTGGCACATTTTATGGCCCATAAAGTCGTTTTGGGGACAATTTAAGTACCAGTAGGGCCGCAGATACCGGCACGCAAGAGCAAGATATATGGCAGACCGAGAGGATCAGCATTCATTGGACAGCGCAGGAAAATACGTGGGTAAAATGCCTACCCATTTCTGAGAAATGTCTATTTTCATTTCGACTTTCATTTTATTATCTATTTCATCTATTTTCATTTCTCGTAGAAGCAATGATGGGTAAAGTCATATGTTAAGAAGTTATTTTTAATTCATAAATAAATCTATACATAAATATTATATATTATCTGTACCTGTTAGCAATGTTTTTCGTTTTTTTATGGGCGATTTCAATGTCGATTTCGAGAGATATAATTACAGAAAGAGACAAAGAGAAAATTGTATATTTCACTGTGTAAAATTGTATTTATTCGAATTGCTTCATATTGAGTTCAATTTAAAAGAAACGAATTATAGTAAAAAAATAAACATGTTTTACCACTAAAATTGATAAAATATTAGTTGGATAATCGTTAGGAATGTTGGAGAGTATTAAAGAAGACAATATTTTAACGATATAAACTTTTTTAAAAATAAAATATATTCGAAAATTTGCGTTAACTAGGCAAGGGTGAAACTGAAAAGTTGAAACAGAGAGATAGAAAGAGAAAGAGAGAGTGAAAGTGAGAGTGAGAGTGAGAGAGAAGGGGAGGATGAGTGAGAGAGAGGAGGGAGGAACAGAGAGGGGTGAGAGGGGGAGAGGAGGAGAGAGGGAGAGGAAGAAAGATGGATAGAGATGGAGAAAAAGCTGAGAGAGGGAGAAAGATGGAGAGAGACGGTGAGAGGGAGAGAGAGAAAGGGAGAAAGAGCGAGAGATAGTTACATCATATCTCAGTTCATATGTATACGAGTATTTTTAACGGTAATGGAGAATACCCCTAATACAGATTGCTGAATCAAAATTTCATTTGACAAACGTGATGTGTGACTTAACTCACGCAAGACCGCTCCACGAAGCCCCGTGGAAACTAGCAGTGATACGTTATTACATGTAATAGAATTAATGTATTAATTACAATTTGTTATGGTAGGAGTGATTAGTGCTGTACTGGCCACTCGCTTTCCACCGCTGGGACCGAAGTTTGAATCCTGGTCGATCCATGTGGAATTTATAGTGGGCAATGCGGGATTGCGGTAGGTTTTCGAGTGGCTCTCCCGTTTCTCTTACTCTTCATTCTCCACTGCTCCAACATCAGTCGTATTATATCTTCATAATCACCACCGGCAAAGGTAGCATCACTGGAGTGCCTTTGACAGGGAGGTCCTAGGGTTCGAGTCCCGATAGTGACAAGATTTTCGACACTAGCAAGACAGTTAGGTCGAATTCAGGCGCTGTCTGTACAATAATTATGGCAACCTGCTGTTGTAAGGTAGTTTTCCATGGTTTCTCCGGTCAACAACAGGAGAATGCCGGAGCAGTAACCTCAGAAAAGGGCTACGGACCGCGCGCGTTCTTTCCTTCTTCCTTGTCCTATTCTCAGCCCTTACTTAAACACACGTTCACTCACATGCACTACACTACCACAATTGTTGGAAGACCAGGAGCTTAGAGCTTCTCACGGATGGGGTGGTGCCACGCTGGTGGGATTTACCTTTTTTGGGAAATACCCCCAACGGGGAACGGATCACAGCCTCCTACTGCGATAAAACATGCAATACATTTACGGGACTACTGACCTTAGTTGTCGCGTCCGGAATCACTAATCAGTCATTCCTAATCACTGTTTCATCAAAGATTCACACATTTCAAGCTTGGCCGTAAGACTTAGGCACTGACATCAAAATAAAATAATGATTTGTTGTAGTAATTCTTGTTAGAACCTATAACTGTAGTTCACAAAATTTCTCATTAACTCAATTAAATTAAAAATATTTCTGAGTAAAATAATATAAAATTATCAATTCCAGGAATTCAAGAATTCCACCAAAGCATTCGTAACTCTCTCACAAATTCCTATTTAATTTCCTCAACCCATCTGCACTCTATAAAATACTTATTTATCAATTCTTCTGGAAACCTCCATGTTCAACAAACAAAGATTTCATGATTTAGGAAACGAAAGCATTAATTATCACATCATCGTCATCATCATCATCAAAACTCTAGAAAATATGAACAAATTTTGTAAAGTAGTAAATAATTAGTTTAGTAATAATAAGTAGTTTTTAATTATTATTGTCTCAAAGTATTGTGTCAGTCGCTAATGGTCTTAGCTGATCACCAGACTTAAAAATAAAATTAATTTTTAAAAAAATTATCACGTTTCCAAAGAAATGGTTACCCATTTTCTTGAATATTATCAATCTGATTAGTTCCCTATCCATTTGTAGTTCAGAAGTTGAAGGAAATGACAGCAGAATTCTTATCCACGACATGTATCATAACTTGTGCGTTGGAAAAATGTGTGAATGTAATACAAATAAGTTTGTTCACAAGAGCCTCTGTGTTGACGCGTTACTCTTACCGGTTACTAGATACGCAGCAACCACACGTGCGGGCTTTCGGAAGTTCACCTTGACAGTCCTCATGGAAAAGAGGGAAGCAAGGTTCATGGAGTACGTTTCCTGACGCTTGATAGCACTAGAGAGTTCGAGTTTGCGTATCCTTGCGTCGCGTTGCCTGCGGTTTATTTAATTCGTTTTATTTATCTTTACTTCAAAAGTACATGACGGCGAACGTATGTACTCACTTGGAGACTCGGAAACTGTTCAAGATGCAAACTTGTGTGCAAACGTTTTGAGCAGAGTTTGCCGGCAACTTATTTATTTTAACCCAATTTATCACTACTCAAGGTTAAACACGCCATGTAGTTGCTTAAGAAAGTGTCATTTTTCGATTAATTTTAAGATACTTTGGCTTTAGTTATGTTAAAAAAATGTGAAGACAGTCAATCCAGAATTACGATGCTAATTTGAAAATTAAAAAATGCACCATCTGGAGCGAGTTCATGAGCAATAAACTGTGATGAAACTCGGCACTTTTGGCAACTCGCAGCTTGATGTTCGTTAAGCGACAATGCAGAATGAGCCTCACAAATGCTGTAAATTGCACCGCTTCAACGCCAGCTCAATATGAAATCATGTCACGTAGCCGCCTTAAACGTGTTCATTCACTGAATTAATGCTGCATAAAATTGATGAAGGCAGTTTCCTCACTCGGGATATGTTTAGTGATGAAACAACTATTCAAATTTAGAAATTATCAAAGTTAGTAGTTCGACGAATGCCTTGAAACGACGAGTGCCAGCAATTTCACCAAGGACACAAACGCGAGTAATTTATGCATGGAAAATTACAAACACCGAGTGACATTTATTAAAAAATGAAAACTATTAAAAGGTGCAAAATGTAACTGAACTTCACTATGGAGCACAATACAAAAGTAACAATCTTTATGGATAAACAACGAGAACTTAAATCCAAGAACTGACTACAATAGACGAAAAAGGATAATTCATATCTTTGGAAATTCTTACAGAGGGATATTTCAAAACTGTTTCATTTCTTTAGTTTAAAAAACCTGTATGAAGATAAATTTTAAAAGTTCTTATTCTTAAAATTAACTATTTGACAATACATTTTTTAAACTGTTGCACGAGCGTCTATATAAAATACTTGATCAAATTGGACCAGCAGCCAATTTCATTTGCCAAAAGATTGGTAGTGATGTTTAGACAACTTGTCACAAATTTTCCTTTGCAGCAGTGGAACGCTGTTAAGCCCTGTGACCTTTACATTCAGCAGATTCCTTCGATGTGGCCTCGCTAGTATCCACCAAACGCGATCACTCGTGACATTTCTTTTGACTCGGACTCCTCAAGGAATGTAGATTTGGAATTTGCATTCTCTTTTTGTCTAATACCATTTCTTTGCAGAGATTTCGTCGACCAAGTTTCAAATAATTGATTCTTGGCTTTATCGAGCGGCACAAAAATGGCAGTGACTTACAGAACATATGGCGCATCCGTTGATTTCCATACCAACCGTATTTTCTATTACGTTTCCATTTATCTTTCAATTTGAAATAGGCTGTGGTTGAGCTCACAATACCGCAATCTGCCTCTATTTATAAGAATAAAGAGCTCTGTGCCGACCTGGATGGCCGAGTTGGCTAAGAGTACCGACTCAGCACTTCGGTCCGAAGGGCCGCGGGTTCGAGTCCCGCCTTGGGCATGATTGTTTGTCCCTTCACTGTGTATGTGTTGTCGCGGAGGGCCTCGCATTCTGCTGACCCCAGATCAGAGGAGCCCGCAAGTGTGTTGGTCTAGTGTATGGTCGAATATGCGTCCCATCGGGACGTAAAGGATAACCGGCTCTTGGGTGGATAAAAGCTCTACGAAAAAAAAGAGCTCTGAAGGGTACGTTGATGCTGTGCGCGAGATCTTCCCTAGCGACTAATACAGGTACATAAAATATGATATTAAACACAATATTCCGCAGCAATGCTATTTGAAGTTACGACAGTCCTTGTCTGGTGTAGTTATTAACGTCATTAGGGCGATATTGAAACTTGACGCGGTTCAAGTTTATATATCGAGGCAATAGTCGAGGTTTGTAACAATCTAAGGCCAACTAAGTTACTTGTGGTATTGCCCGTGTTTCGTTCAATGATTTTCGAAACACCACTTTCTTACAAGAAAAAAATTATAAACAAGAAATACTTTTTTCTTGGAATAGTACTCATACGCCGTCTTTACAACTAATTTATTTTCTTTATTTTTAAAGTTCGACGGCCGTTGACCTCCTTAACAAACTCCGAATGTTAAGTGCGACTTTTCATCTCTGAGCTTGGTGTTGTAATGTCGATATAACAGTACAGTATTTCGAAGCAGAATAATTACTGTTCGATGTGTTTTATGAAACTAGATATATAACAACAAGATCCTTTGATTTCTTTTTCCTAAGAGTGGAATTATTGAGAGATTATTACCTACGGCAATATTAATTTAAAAATATAAAATTATAATACATAATTTTCGTCAGATGTAGCATAATCCTAAAATTGAAGCGTGGAAATAAAAACAATTTTACTTCAAACTTTCCTCTTGAATGTTCATTCTATTGCCTCCATATAGACCACAAAGCATAGTATGCACCGTTTTCCAAACGTATTGAAGGCGGCAGCTAATGTGGAGGACGAAAGGAGCGAGGAAGTCCGGCGTAGTGAGAGCAACGGCGTGGAAGCCTTGATAGCGGCGAACAGAGGAGAAGTCGGAGCGAAGCGGTGAATACCCTGGCGAAGAGCGAAGCGGTGAAGACCTTGGCGAAGAGCGAAGCGGTGAAGACCTTGGCGAAGAGCGAAGCGGTGAAAATTGCGTCGGCAGAGTTCGGTTGTCGCTGACGCAATGGCGGGGACGGTAGCAGTGGTAGTGACGGTGCTATTGTTCACGCAGGTAAAATAGGTGATGGAACTGGTATATGGGAGTATCGGCAGTGATGACGATGGTGACGTTTGAGGTAACGATGGCTTGACGATTATTGGAGTGGTGGTAATGGTGCGGATGGAAGTAATGTAACGCTGGCGGTGATCGTGACAAAAATTATTGTGAGAACGACAGGAATGGCGAATAGTTATGGTGGCGATAACGATAACGTTTCAGTTGTTTGTGGTAGTGTGTATCAAATGTAACTGCAGTGCCTTTGACTGGGAGGTCCTCGGGGCTCGAGTCCCGACAATGGTAGTATTTTCAATACTTGCATCATAGCTAGATCGAATTCAGTTCTTGTCTGAAGAAGAATTCTAGCGGCCGGCTTCTTTGATCGGTAATTTTTCGCGGTTTCTCCGATCGTCATCAGGCGAATGCCGAAGCAGTTGCCTAACAAACGGGCCACTACCCGCGCGCGATCATTCCTTCCTCTTCTTTGTCATATCTTCACCCCTTACTTACACATTTCCATGCAATACATTGCCACATATATCGGGAGATCATCAGAGCTTGTACACGCTGGGGGGGGGGGGCTGGAAGTGCGAGATACCTAGTGGCAGAAAATCCCGCAAGCTAACATGTAGGTTGGCGCCAGATCTCGCTATCCAATCTGGGAAGATCCTCTCCCCCTCTCTGCTCTACACTTACGGGACTAATGACCCTAGTAGTTGACGCGTTTGGAAACAATCAAATAGTGGTGGTGGTAGTAGTAATGGTGTTAATTATGATAGGACATTCAACTCAAAAATTTGTTCGGTGAGTCAAAATCGATTAATGCACGCGTTCAACTTTGGTAGACATTCATTTCTCTTATCGCAACAGTTTATAAGTTTTGGGTGCAATATTTGCCTTGAATCTTGAAATATTGTTTCACAAAACATCATGAGCGGTATTAAAACAAAAATATATAATTTTATACGTGGTTAGGCGGAAGAGCACGTCCTATGGCCTGAGTCTCGCCATTAATAAAGACATTATTATTATTATTATTATTATTATTATTATTATTATTATTATTATTATTATTATTATTAATTTTAATGTATAAACATAATATACATACATGAATATGTGCGCTCAAACATAACTGCAACGCCTGGAGCGATTTTAACCAAACGTGGTACTCACCATATTTACAACTTGAAAAATACTTGAGAAAACGACTCAACCTAGTATCCCAAGTTGTGTATGAAGCGGTGATATTTCCAAGTAATATTATTAAGTAACCTGCAATGCACCTATAGCAGCCGGAGGGACGGTCGTGGGTTGGTCAGGGAAGGGGTGGCACATTGGACGGGGTTAGACAGGTAGAGAGTAATAAATACCGGGGTGCATGAGCAATCAGCTAACTAAAATCATAAAAGGCACACGTATGTAATGAAACATATTCATTCATATTGATTTCTCTACATATATCAATTGCCTCTAATTCCTTAATATCAGCTACAATATTGATACCTTCTTGCTATGTTCTAGCATTTTAGTAACCACTTAAATAGTCATTTTCAAAATATAATCCAAACACACTAAATCAAATTATACAATTAAAAATGGTCATACAACATTTCAGCTTAATCAGTTAAACGTTATTGCCACATAGCAATTGAAATTTACTCTTTTAAATGTGTTATAATGTAACAGTTTAAAGAGATTAACGTAATTATACTAACAACAATAGCTAAATGATTTTAACCTAATAATCTCCTCTTCGTGACTATTTCAATGAATTTGTATGTATGAATGTTCCTACCTTGCTATTCTGTGGTCACATTTCCCCCTTTTTACGCTCTCAAAAAATAGTTTGCCGTTATACATGGTAAAGGACTGTTGCAGTTAAGATTTCTATCTTTCTCTACATTTAAATAATGCCTATGGTTTACATTTTACTTACCATTTCATTTTCCCAAGCCATTTCAATCGAAAATTACAAAATTTTGACTTCTTGAATTAACATTTTTGTATCAAACACGTGAATAGTTGATCAGATGTTTTCACTTAAATCTTAAAAATATTAATTTGCTGTTATTTTTGTGTTTGTAACTATTAAAAATTCATTAACGTTTCGACATTACAAACTATTGATAAAAATGTTCTCGTTAATTTCAAGCAGGGGATCATCTTATGATTTGTTCTGTAGATCTAGATAAAAACCTAAACTCTATTAAACAGCACAGTAACTTTTCTCTGATTATTCGTAATCCCTTCTTCTGTCCAAGTTCATGAGACGTTCATGGTCAATCTCAATCATGGCACTATAAAAATTGGATCGTTCTAGACTGGTATGCAGTGTGACAATAGCCCTGACGACATTGGAAGGGCGGAAAGTGTGATGTAAGAGGAGTACGAAATAGCAAAGGGACCAAACAGGGCAGAGGCGAGATCTGAGCGAGTTGTCAATGAAGGTGAAAGTGCCTGTTGCGTCATATCGTCTTCCTGCAAGACAGCCGACACCGCGATGGCAGATTCACAAGACGTTCCGAGCGAGGCGCAGCGGCGGCGGCGATGCCGGGGCGCAAATCACGACAGCGTTCACAACGGGCCAGGGCGGGGGTGGGGGTGGGGGCGGGGGCGGGGGCCATCGGACGCGCTCAAACGCCGCCAGATGGCGACACCAATCGGGCTTTTTCCGCGTCGGGGGAGACAAAGCGCGCGGTCGCTCCGCCCTGGCCCCGCCTCCCTGCCCCGCCCCCCGGAGCCCGAAATTTCATTAAGCGCCACGAGCATCGCCGCCCGGCCCCGTCCCGCCCCGCCCCCTCGCTCCGCTGTCGCCTGTCGGTCGCCGTCCCCGGTCGGATGCCCTTCTCCGCCGACGCGACGCCCGTCGCACGACGCGCAGTGGGCGCGAAGGGCTCCGCTTGCACCCGCCCTTTGGCCCTACAGAGCGACACAGCACCCGCTCTGCTGCCACCCTCTCGGCTCCTCGCTCCGGTTGATTGATTGATTGATTTTTTCATGTTTCCGGGCGCGTCAACTGCTCTGGTCATTAGTCCCGTTAGTGTAGTGCATGTTTTTCTCGGGAGATGGCGGTGATCTTCCCCCGCCGACCTACCGCCGGCTAGTGGGGTTTCCCTCTAACCAGGACTCTCCCACCAGCGGGGCACCGCCCCAGCCGGGACAAGCTCTAAGCTTTCCGACCTGTCTCCCGGAATATATGGTAGTGTAGTGCATGTTAGTGTAAGTGTGTGTGTAAGGGGAGAGGATAGGACAAGGAAGGGGAAGGACAGATCGCGCGCGATCCGTGGCCCGTTTGTTAGGGTACTGCTCCGGTATTCGCCTGGTATTGATCGGAGAAACCACGGAAAACTCCCGACCAGAGCAGCCGGCCGCTAGAATTCTCCTCCAGACAGCGATTGAATTCGACCTAGCTGAAAAGCTAGTGTCGAAACTCCTGCCGCTGTCAGGAATCGAACCTAGGATCTCCCGGTCAGAGGCGCTGCAGTGACATCAGTTGATTTCTCCTCGCTCCGGGCTCACACAACTGCCAGGGATTAGGTCGAATGCTTGTTCGTTCTTCTCGCATTAGATTTATTTATTTAACAACAGATTATAGTTATTAATATCATTAGGCCAATGTAGAGACAATAATGAATGCGGCATTTTCATACCCAGACAAGTCTGAATAATTTGTGAAGTTGGACATATGTCATTCAATACTCTTATCAATGCCCTTCACTACTTCACATTTATTAATCACCCTCTTGTAACAAAAATTCATAGCAATCATAAATGCACGTCCCTTGAATAGAAGAATTCATCTTTATTTGAAACTTATTTTATCTTAAGAGTGAGCTATTACAACGCTGAACAGTTGCAGACCGTGAGTGTGTTTTCATTTCTGTCTTTATCGATATCGTCTTACGTCGATATACCGAAGCAGTATTATGAATAAACATTTCACAAAGAATGCATTTTAAATCAATCGTATATGCACGAAGCAAATATTATGCAACTTTTCATTTTACAAAAAAAGAAATTTAGAAGAATGGACATCAACAAGACAAAATATATCATATAATATCACAATGAAATGTGATAGCTTTCATAATTGTTGTTTCAGAATTTACGTTTACTGTTATTCTTCTGAAAAACGTCAGGATATCACTATTGATAATAATTCTCTTGAACAATAATGATTTATTCGTTTACAAATAATTAGGGTATTTCAAAAAGGTATCTTCTTTGAGAATAATTTTGCTAATGATTCTTTCATAGAAAAAGCAATGATTATCTCTTTTTATTCCATACGGTTCCTGTCTGCAGGCACAAATTTATTTTATGTTCGACAAAAATTCCTTGTTGCCGGGCCCTGATAACGAAAAGAATAAATCTTTGGTCAAACATGTACCGTATGGAATAAAAAGAGACAATCATTGTTTAAATATATATATATATATATATATATATATATATATATATATATATACTTATACATATTCTACAACTACTATAAAACTACAACACTTGTATTTAAGATAAGAGATTTTTAAATGAATTCTGTTGTTTAAAGATAGATCTTGAAATAAGGTCATCTTTAAATTTTCGCATGAAATAGATGCAATTTTGAAACATTTCTTCTCAAAAATGGCTCGAAATTTTGTTTTTACATTTTTGGCTGGAATGTATCGTCTAACAAATATTGTTAGACGTATCACCAAGTTTCATCGCCTGGATATGAAGAAACTATTATTTGAATAATTGAGATGTATTCGTACTTCTAGTCTTGAAAACCTCCACATATTTCCACTTTGTTTTTTCATTTTTTTTGTATTTTATGCCTTTGGGGTAATTTCGGTCCAGTGTGCGTCGCCTCCCTCTACCAGGCCCCCTCCACCTCCCGCTGCCGCCCGCGTGCGTCTCGCCCGCAACTGACAGCGCCGGCCATCCCCGCACCCGACGTGCAGCCACCCGACTCTCCCCGCTCGCCTCGCACCTGCCCCGCCCACCCATCCCTCCCCGCCCCGCTCTGCCCCCCCCCCCAGCACGTGCCACCCGAGCGGCGCCGCCCCCGACGCCGACACCGCCCGGGAGCTCGCAATCTGCGCTTCGACACGCGTTGGAGCACTGGCTCCGCTTGCAGCCGCCCTTTGGACATCCGAGAGCTACATCGCGCTCCTCTGCTCGCTCGGGCTTTGGACACACGAAGCGCCTTCCCATTAGTCCCGATTCCGCAACTCGCTCCTCGTTTCTTATTTGTTTTCTGACAAGTAGCCCGTTTTAATGGAAGAACAGACAGAAACGCATTTATTATATTATCAAATATCTAACGGTTTTGAATATTACGAATACATAGCAAAGAAACACCAATTATCTTCACTTATTTCGTGTTTCGTATTGATTTGTTCTCCCATTGCACGTTCATTCACATAAGGTGACACTTAAAACAACTATCTTTCAGTTACCTTCCCATCCCACATACATCCAATATTATCTTTTAAGACGACTGCGAGGTACTAAATTGCATGTGTTACGAATCGTAAAAATATAAATATGTTAAAAAGAGAATAATTTATGTATTTTAAAATAAATGGGGACACGAAAATGTACACACCTAAAGAAAAATCGAGGGAAAGATGAAGATGAAAAGTACGTAATCACTACCAACTTCAGCTATTCAACTCGCAGACTCCCACAAAGTGAAAAATCATCTTAAAACAAACTAAGAATTTTAAAATACATAATTTATTTATTTTGAAACAAAGCAAATTCGTAAAACAAAACTTTGCGAAAAGTCGTTTGTATGCAATTTGTGAGTTAAAATAATATTTATTATGATTTATACCAGAAGTACGAGACTCGAAATAATGTTGTTATGAAGAAAGAAGAGGTGCTATATATTATGTCATGTCATATATTATGTCACATTATGTCATATTATGTTAGTAAATGGTGGTGAATTGTCGGAAAATATTTAAATTAACATTTTGAGGTTAGCAATATAACAAAGTTACATCAAAATTACAGTATATTTAATTAAGCAACAATGTTTTTGTACACTTCAAGATTTCCCCTCATATATGCAAATAGTCGCGAGTAAAAATTAAACAAAAACTATGTCGCTAAACAGCGGTACGACGAGAATTATAATGAACGGTTTCGACTTAGAAATATTGGAACATGCATACTTAAGTGTATCCTAAATGACACGTAAGACTGACACCTAAGTCTGACTTCTTGTCTGAAGCCTTTCTTTAAGCTTGTAAGAAGTTATACTGGTGCGTGAGGGTCTTGTCTTCACCATGGAATATGGCACGGCTCTTCGCGTCTTTCTTGGTCATGTCGCTAGATGTCGCTTGATTTGCAGCACTGATGGCTACGGTCGCGATCATACGACATCTGGCGGCACGATCGAGAAAGACGCATAAAAAGCGAGCGGTATTTCATCGTGAAGGCACTCCCTTTACGCGCCACGTTACGAAAACCCAAGTGTAAGCGTGCGGTTCAGACACGCTGCTTCTTACTTCACCCGCCAAAGCTCAAGGTGAGTCGACAAGACATGGCTCGGCACGTCACCCCCTCCCCCTTACCATCCTGCAGGCGCGTCCGTCACCTGCCACGTGCACACCTGGCCCCCCACCCACACTGTTTTGCCCCAACCCCCCGGTGCGGCGAAACGCACGGCTGCGTATACACACCCCGCTCCCATCCATTCGCCACTCAGCGACCCCTCCCCCAGGGATCCTCCCTTGCTACACCTTACCCCTATGACTCTCACCCTTCATTCTCTCCCACGAACCCTATTCCACTTCCGCGAACGTATTAGACCGCCCGTTACGCAGCTACCCTAATCAGCCCACGTCTCTGGATTACCCCGGCTGTACTTAGATCTTATGGTTTATTTAATTTATTTACTAGGTTTTAGGAGCCTTTCAACTTATACGGTCATTAAGTCTCATGA